>JAMKCH010080718.1:0-47134 GCA_023653785.1 Ophioderma brevispina | reverse complement strand
CAAATTGGTTGTTCCCATTTTTTACAAACGTCGGCAGCCCATCTTGATTTCAAAATGGCCGCTATTTTCAAATATTCCCTCAATCTCCGTTTGTGGGCGGCATAGAAAGCTAAAATTGGTCTCTACACAGTTTGCTGAACTGAGGTTTCTATAAAAATTTTTTTAAGTTGCAGCTAATTTGTTTGGCGGCCATCTTTAATTCAAAATGGCCGCCATGTGGAATATTACTTAAGCCTGTATCTTGACGTGTGAATAAAATTACTGGGCTAAAATGGTGGCAAACCCATGTTTGTGATACTGGGATTCCAAAATTTCCCCTCCACTAGTTGATACTATTTTGGTTTGACTGCATTGATTTCAAAAAATGGGTGAGGAATATTTCATGTGTGTTTATGAATCGGGGGCTACATTTCTTATCGTATGCGGGTGGACATTTTAGTAGTGGATGGGGCGGGCCTGAGCCAAAAGACGTTCAGAGCCACTGTCGTTGTCGGGGTATATTTGGCCGTTGGCGTCATTTTGGGGTTAGTAACACTAAAAATACAGGAATTGGCTGAGAGTCATCAGCCTTGCGGTGTGTATGGTGGATGGCGAAGGCCATGGGCACAAGAGGCAAGGATTTGTGCGTGTCCAACCTCATGTTGTTACGGATGACCTCAAGCTAAAAGGCCCGGCCTGGAGTAAGTGTGACCACATAAAGTCAAATGACCAATGACGTAGTACAATCTTGGTTGTAAAACTTCAATTGCCAATTAGTGATAATGGTTAAACTTGAAAGACATATGTACCAGATGATCAAGAAGGTCCTTTGACCAAGTTGGACTTCACTTGACCAAACTTGTTTTCATTTGAAGATTATACTTTCAACTAGCAATGGTTTATTTTTTAATGTTTCAAGTCATTTTCACCTTCGTAGACTCTTAGTTGGAAGAGTAACAGCTGAACAACACTTTTGTCAGAAAGCCAATAAACATTTGGTATAGAAAAAATATGTTACTGAAAACATTATATAATAAAGTGAATTACTGGTATTAGTATTATCACAAAACTTACATGATAATACCCTCAGCTATGTAAAAAAAAAATTTTTTTTTTTTGTTTTGAAGGAAGGGGGCTGTTGGGAGGAGGAGATGGGTGTGGGAGGAGATGGAGATGGGATTTGGGAAGGGAGGATGGGATGGGGGAAGGGGAGATGGGATGTTGGGAAGGGAGATGGGATGTTGGGAAGGGGGGGGTGTGGGGAAGGGGGGGGGATGGGGGTTGGGAAGGGGTGTTGTGTGTTGGGAAGGGTTACGATGCGTGTTGGGAAGGGGGATGGGTGTGTGAAGGGGAGATGGGTGTTGGGAAGGGGAGGGGAGATGAGTGTTGGGAATGGGAGGGGAGATGGGTGTTGGGAAGAGAGGATGGATATGTTGGGACGGGGAGGGTGTTGGGAAGTGGAGATGGGGTGTTGGGAAGGGGAAGATGGAGTGTTGGGAAGGGGAAGATGGGGGGTGGGAAGGGAAGAATGGGGTGATGGGAAGGGGAGAGGGGTGTGGGGAAGGGTGAGATGGAATGTTGGTGGATGAGGATATCCGTAACACCAAACGTCAAAAGGATTATGCCTATTATTAGGCACGGATTTTCCAACATAGGTCTCAATGGTTACCACTTAGATACCTGCTACTTCTAAAGCAAGGGTTTACATGCAGCGTTGATGCTCTCGTTTACTCTGTTTTGACTGTGGAAGAATTGTGATATTTCTAAACTTTTATTGAAGCTTTTTTAGGGAAATTTAATTATCAGACTATGTCGGGGGGGGGGGGGGGGGGGGGGGGGGGGGGGGGTTATATTCACATTGGTCTATCGTTGACAATCCAAAAATGTGCGGACAGAAGAGAGTAAGTGTGGCACTATTGGTGTAAGGTCTGCCTTTTGCGATTGTGGAAAAATTTGGACTCGGATCAACGTTTTTTGGATAGAAGGGCGTGGTGTGTTTAGAGCTAGAAATTGGATATGTTTTTGTTGATTCTTCTCCAGGCCCGAAAGCTTGTTTTGCTTTGTTTGTGAAGGAAAATGGTTAAATTTTGGACGAAAAATTGTGAGGCAAATTTGTTTCAAGAAATTGGTGTTTTGTTTTTCGTCCATCCAAAACTGGCCAGTGGAAATAGCCATGTTCGTAAATAGGAGGGGTTAACTAGTACGTGGTGGTGTGTACGCTATTAGCTGAAAACAAAGGCCTGTATGTTTTCCAACATCTGATGGTGAAACTATCCATTAGAGATATGTATAATTTGAAAAAAATTCTTTTATATTCTTTCTATAGGCTATAGGAAAAAACAGTTGCATGATGTAGTGTAATGAAAGAATTTGGCTTGCTTTATTCTCGGTAAATACCTTTCTCTTGCATTAGTGGTCGTGTCAATTGTTACCTCAATCTGTCTTCCATCAGCCTCACCTTGTGAAAAATTGAGCAGATTACACACACGGGGGGGGGGGGGGGGGGGGGGTTTGTGGGTACCATGCTCGTTCCGGGGTTCTGAAGTGACCCCTAACGGGACCATTTTTCAGTGAAAATATACCCCTACGGGACCATATTCAGTTAGAAGATACCCGTTTTTGAGGAAAATATACCCCTAAGGGGACCAATTTGCGGTAAAATGATACCCCTAAGGGACCTCTTTCAATAACTGATAAAAAATACACCGTTTAAAGAACCAATGATAAAAATAAACTTGTACTACTGTAAGAAAATTTACAAACACTGCAGGTTTATTTTACTGACATGTTAAGTTATAATTTTCCCAATTTTTCAATGAGCCAGTCCACAATCTTAACTAATTTGATACCCCTAGCCGGACTATAACTTGATTATTGTGAATTTGATACCCCTAGCCGTAGTCCCTCATTTACAGCTAGTCCCTCTTTTTTTGGATCGAGCATGGGTACCCGACCAAACCCCCTTGGATTACACATTCGAATAGCAAATTCCTAAGTAACGCAGTGGTCTAAGGTTCTTACGCACATGTATTATTTTCCCCCCCGTTGGTCCAGGGTTCTAAATAAAAATCGTTCAAAAGAAGTGTGATTTTTATTGTTTGTTATTTAGTTTGTTCTTGTTTGAGCTGTTTGTTACCAGGAAAGATTGCCGTGTATTTTTGCTTTTTTTCTCCTTTTTTCCCTTTTTCTTCTTTTTTAACAAAACAGCCTACAACACTAAAGTGAATCACTAATTTGGGAATAAGTAGGCCAAAATGAAAAATCATAATGAAACAAAATTAAAATTGAAATAAAGACAATATATTTAAACATAAAATACACATATAAAAAATTCAGAAGAAATTAACAATTGAAACAATGAGTGAAAAAAATAAAATGCTAAAAGACAAAAGAAAAGACCAAATAACAAATAAGAATTTAAAGAAAAACAATATTGAATAAATTATTTAAAATACATAACATAATTACACACTAAATAAAAACCAAATTAATAACAAAAGTTTAATCAACAAAAACGAGAGGTCCTGGGTTCGAGACTGTATTTTTCGTCTTATTTGTTCTGTGCTCGCCAGTTTCTCCGATCTTCTATAAATTTTACACAAGTTACTTTTCTCGGGTTGTTCATTTACTTGATCCTCGCGTGCATTGAATTGAGTTTCGCTTTGTCATAGATTCGGCTAGAAAATCATTCATATAAGGATCGGCCCTCCCATTCTAACATCTAATTACGGCCTCTTTGAACTCTGAAATAAAGACTGAAATACATTAGCCGCTCATTCACTGGTATCCACATTAACACAGTGTTCTGTGGCCCAGTGTATTTCTCACGCCTAGAACGCGAGAGGTCCGGGTTTTCGAGACGTCCGTATTTTTCGTCTTTATTTAGTTCTGTGCTCGCCAGTTTTCCGCCGGCTTCTATATATATTTACCAAGTTACTTTTCTCGGGTTGTATCATTAATTTACTTGATCCTCGCGTGGCATTGAATTGGGTTTCGCTTCATCATAGAGATTCTTCTAGAATCATGCATATGGACCTCCCATTCTAAAATATAAAATATAATTACGGCCGCTTAAACTCTGAAATAAAGACTGAAATACTTAGCGCTCTTCACTGGTATCCACATTAAAGACACATCAGTGATTGGAAAAATATTTGAAATTGCAGGAATAGCTTCAAAGTGAAGGATAAGTCGGTAAAATCTCATAAGTTAACCTTTCCAGCTGTAGAATTGAAAGAAAAGAGAAAACGGCAGTGTTCCAAGATAACGATTCCATGCATTACGTGGTTTGTAGTAAGTTGTCCGTTTCGGACAGTAATGACTAAAATCTCGATTCTGTCCTTATTTAGGTTGGCTTCGGTCTTATCAGTTGCAGGGTTGTTAGGATACCTGTACTTGTTACGTATGCTAAATTGATTTTTGATGATTTTTTTTTTTTCGATTTGCTGATTTACAAATCACTGATAGTGTCTTTAACACAGTCCTCGTGGCCCAGTGGTATTTCTCATCCCTAGCAAAGCGAGAGGTCCCGGGTTCGAGACTGTTTATTTTTCGTCTTTAATTTTCTTTCTGTGGCTCACCAGTTTCTCCGAGCTTCTATATAAATAACAAAAATAATGAAAAAAATAATAAAAATGCAACTAAATTGAAATACAACAATAAACAAACAAATATACATTGATGGATTTAAACTAATAAAAACTAAAATCTTTTAAAATAATAAAATTAAAGATCATTTCTCTTCTTGCTTTATTTCCATATCATTGACAGTTATAATGAGACAATCAAAGGAAAGTGAGAAAATAAGACAATTATATAGCGGATGTGACCAAAAGGCCACGGTGCTAGACGAGGGCACCCCCGTTCATAAAGTATAATAATATTACAAATAAAAACTAAAAAATGTTGCAACTAAATTTAGGTAGCTTATTATGACATAGTTAATGATCAAAGCCCAACACTCAACAAAATAAAGCTAGATTAGTATACATATCAGCAGTATGGAGGGGTTTGCCCCCCCTTTTTTTTTTTTTTAGCTGCTTTTTAAATGCCTACATGTTTTTATACCCACGTATATTCGGTGATAATTCACTTCCAGTATTGTGGGCCATTGTTCTTATCCCTCTTGGATGAAAAACACAACTTGTTTTAAAAATGTCTAACCAGGGATCTAATAAATCGGGATAGGACACTCGATCAAGAGAATGGATGCGTACTGCACCTGATTTGCAAAATCTGTAGCTTATAGTTCTCCAGCGTGCGTGGCGCTATAACCTACGTCATCCCCTCCCCGGTTGCCGTCATGTGTGACGTTTAATGCATAAATAATTAGGTAGATTATCGAAATGGTGGCGCTAATCACCATCGATGGAAAATTGTCTAATGGGTGGGCCATTTGTACACAGTGTTACCCCTGGTCTAACGTAAACTCATCTGTGCTTCTCGTGTTATGAGTGTTTTCTTCATTAAGTAATTAAAAAAGACATTGGAAAGTTGTGGTACACAAAATTGTCATTACACCCCAAGATAACATAAAATACAGAAGCAAAAAAAAAATAATAACAGAATAAAACGCCTAACTATTAAAAATGGGAAAAAAAAATGACAAATACATTTAAAACAAAAGAAAAAATAAAATACGACGAATTTTTTTTCAAAAATGATAAAAATAAAACCTAGATATTTGAGCAAATAGGACCAAAATAAAATTAAGATTTAAAACAAATTAATAAATATACAAAAAAAGTGGAGAACTGATCAAAAACCATAATATACACACAATTTTATCAAAATCATTAAAAATATATTGGGTTTTTTTTCCAAGTTAATTTTTTTCATTTTTAAATTTGGGTGAAAATTGATAACCTGAATTGGGTAGGGAAGGGTTGTGTTGTAGTTTCAAAGGGGCCTCTTGTGTGTCGGTAGTCCGACAGGGACTCAAGCACATGAGCTAGTAAAATTCTCAATTCCCTTGACAGTTCAGTAGCTTTCATTCACTGCTGGTATTTAGAGAAATACAACCCGCCCTGGTTTTTGGGTATGATATAATACCCTGATCACACAAGGTCATTCTGTCAATTTCTGTACAAGTACAACCCACTGAACTGTGTCCTTGATGGATGAGCATAATTGTAACTCATAGTGACGGTGGTGACAAGTTTAACTAATGCTACAGGTTACGTCTGATATTAAGGTTCCGCACTGAACAAATAACCGTTGGTACCCCCCCGCCGAAAACATCGAAAGCCAAGGACCCGCAAAATTCCTAGTTCCCTTATGTGACTTTTGACATCATCCCCAATTGTCAAAGGGTGCCAAGGTGGCACCCGTTGGATTCTTTCTTCCACTTAGACACTTTGGGTCTATAAATTTTAGGGCAGATAAAATTGTCATTCGTGGGGGCGGGATACGGGTGTTGTGAATTGGCTCAGTCGACTCGCCTAGGACTTTCATCAATTTGGCCCCAGGTTTTCGGGTTTCCTGCGAGCCAGTATCTTAGCGTGAATTGGTTGCCAATCCATACCTGCCCTCGCATGTTTTCTCCTAGAACTTCGGTTTCCTCCTGCATCTAAAATAAGACTTCTTTCGATATAGCCTCCATGTCCGTTCAGGATTTCCACAGTGACGTCCGGGCACTTTGGGTGGATTTGTCGGGTGTTATAAGAATTAATATGTCTTTTTAGCAATCACTTTGACGCTTCTCTCCAAGTTCTATCCAACTAAGTACACTACCACCCGAGTTTCAACACATGTCTGTCCCCTTCACCTTACCTTTATGGCTACAACTTATAGTGGCAATTTAATTCAAACCTTAACCCTTGTATACACACATCATTTTTGTGGGCCACCGAGCTTTAGCTTGAGGCACTTGCATCCTTTGTGCTTGTGGATTGTGATGTATGTGGGGGTGGTGTGATGTTGTGTGGTGTGTGTGTCACAAAATGTTAAGTTTTTTTTAAAATTGGACCTCATTGAAAGTAAGTTCAATTGGAACCAAACTTCTGTCATAGTTGCACCATGGGATCCCTAATATATTGATGAGGTCAAAGTGAGATGTTCCGAGCTCAAGGTCATGTGATTAAGTTGAAAAATAGGCTAAAAATGTAAAATTGAACCCTATGGAAACTTGAAGTTGCAATCTAACCAAACTTGTGTCATAGGCGCACCATGGATACCTCATGTTTGATGAGGTCAAAGGTCAGTGCCAAGGTCAACGGCATAGCGGCCCACATCTTTTGTATTCTTTGAATATAGCGAGCGCGAAAGCCGAGAACCGCGAAATTCCTAGTTGCTTTCTATGTTAGAGCAGAGCAGAAGTATCATAGGATTATGTCGTTTCATGCCTGCTGACAACATCTAAGGTTTGACACCTTAGTAGTTAGTATGGGACCCTCTAACAATCAATGCAAGGTAGTTAGTGGTCATAAATTGTGGTGTCACTTTTTCAATAGGGGTTCAATTTAAGGTTACCAAACACAGGGGTCAAACGTTTTAATCTCATCTAAACATGTTGAAGACTTTTTCGTATTGTCCGTCCAGTCATAATGATTCCAAAAATGTATAGTGTACCATCTATGACCATTAGTTTTAGATAAATCGGCTTATTCACTTATTGTGATCTAATATATTGGTAACATTCCAATATTTCAAACAAAACCTGGGTTCTCAAAAATTGAAGGTGTTCTCCGCTGGAAATGTCCTCATGTCCCTTTAAAAGAATCCCAGATTTGGACTTGTTTTGCTAACGATTTTAATCACCAACATTTTTGGAGTAAATTAAAATCAGTACACTGATGAAAATATGATTTTCTTTCAAACAGTGCTGACTGAGAGGATTGGGTACACATGTATCATTCAATATTGATTGGGTCAGACAATCAGTGAAAACATCTAGCGTAATTGCAGGTTTGCACTCCTACTGTAATTCAAACAACCTTTTACTTCTTCTCAGGCTCGCCGTCTGTTTTAAAGGATTTGCCCAGGAAGGATTCCTTCCACCTGCCCCTGATCCAGAGGACATTATCTTGAGGACCCAGCAAGGGATAATCCCGGAGAACACAAAAGGTAGAGTACAACAGATTTTTCAAGTCGGGGAAAAGAGTGTATTACACTTCAAGTGAATTTCATGATCGCACAGCCTCGTCCCCCCCCCCCCCCCCGCTTACCTCAAAAAAGTTGAGATTTTGTATCATTCGAACCTTTGGGGATACTTATAGTATGTGTGCAATTCCGATCGTCCCTGCATGCATTGGCAGTACAGTGCAGGTGTCTATGGGGACACGTGTCTATAACACACATTTGCTCATACACCAAAACGCAAGACGGCATCAACTTGAAAATTTTGGGATAAGCTTTTCTAAAGATCCTATAGTTTTAAAGTTACTGACTTGGGGATTTCCCGACCGTTCCGTTTGCATCAGCTCAGCTATGACCAGCTCACCTCACTGATCAGTGACAGGTGACTGATTCCACTTACCCATTTTGCCGCATTTATCAGTTATAAATTTCTCCCATTCATATGCTGCCAGTTTGAACACTCTCCAGCACATGAAAACCGTGCCAACTGAGACCTGGGTTATTGGGCTTTTTAGTCTTTCCCCTCAAAGCAGGATTGAAAAACTATTATGTTAGTTGCTGTCCACTTGAGGTCGTTCTGTCCAAATTGTTATCACCCCTGGCTTGAAAAGAGAGGGGGAATATGCGAGGGTGCGCATGGTCTGTATGTAATGTATGTGTAATGTTATGTGTGTGGGTGTGTGTGTTCAGTTTGGTTAGGTTTTGATTAGTTTTTCCGTTTTTTGTGTCGCCTTGGTGTCGTCCTTCGAAAAGGTTGAAGTCCGATTTAAACCAGACTTTGGTTAAAATGTACAAAGGGTGTTCCTTCAATTGTGGTGGTGTCAAAGGTCTGGACCAAGTCAAAGGTCATCTGAGTCATATTCCAGACTGCCATCTTGCCAGGGGGATGTCGCCAGTTTACTTGCTATTTTTTTCATGTTGCCAAATACCTTTTTTTTTTTGCAATTAAAGTGAATCACGAAGTTGGGAATAAGTAGGCCAAAATGAAAAATAATAATGAAACAAAATTACAATGGAAATAAAAGACAATATATTTAAACATAAAATACACAATAAAAAATTCAGAAGAATTAACAATTGAACAATGAGTGAAAAAAGGAAAATGCTAAAAGACCAAAAAGAAAAGACAAATAACAAATAAGAATTTAAAAGAAAAACAATATTGAATTAAAATTAATTTAAAATACATAAAATAATATGAGCAAACTAAATAAAAACAAAAATAATAACAAAAGTTAATAAACAAAAATGAGAGGTCCGGGTTCGAGACTGTATTTTTCGTCTTTATTTAGTTCTGTGCTCGCCAGTTTCTCCGAGCTTCTATATAATATTTACCAATATTTATCTAGGTATACGATATCAGCATATGATGATGCTTTAGCTGCTTTTTAAACGCATACATGTTTTTAGAACACTTATATTTGGTGATAATTCATTCCAGTATTGTGGGCCCATTGTTCTTATCCCTCTTGATGATAAAAAAACAACTTGTTTTACAATGTCTAACGTAAAACTCATCTGTGCTTCTCGTGTTATGAGTGTTTCTATAATTAAAGTAATTAAAAAAGACATTTGGAAGTTGGTGTGAAACAAAATTGTACATTAACACCCCAAGATCGCGTTTGTATAACATAAAATACATAAGCAAAAAAAAATAATAACAAGAAATAAAACCCGAATATTAAAAATGAAAAAAAAATGACAAATACATTTAAAACAAAAGAAAAATACGAAGAAATTTTTTTTTAAAAATGATAAAAATAAAAAATAGATATGTGACAAATAGTGACCCAAAATAAAATAAGATTTAACAAATTTAATAAAATATACAAAAAAAAGTGGAGAAAATGATCAAAAACATAATATACACACAATTTTATAAAAATAATTAAAATATATTGGGTTTTTTTTCCCAAGTTATTTTTTTCATTTTTAAATTTGGTGAAAATGAGAACCTGAATTGGGTAGGGAAGGGTTGTGTTGTAGTTTCAAAGGGGCCTTGTGGTCGGTAGTCAGACAGGGACTCTAAGCACTATGAGCTAGTAAAATCTCAATTCTTTGGCACAGTTCAGTAGCTTTCATTCACTGCTGTATTTAGAAAATACACCCCCTGGTTTTTGGGTATGATATATAATACCCTGATCACACAAGGTCAGTTCATGTCAATGTATGTACAAGTACAGCCCACTGAACTGTGTCCTTGGTGGATGAGCATATTGTAACTCATAGTGAAGGTGGTGACAAAGTTTACTAATGCTACAGGTTACGTCTGATAAGGTTCCGCACGGAACCAAATAAACCTTGGTACCCCCGCCGCAAACAGCGAAAGCCAAGGACCGCAAAATTCTAGTTCCCTTATGTGACTTGTGACCTCAGTAACCCCAATTGTCAAAGGGTGCCAAGGTGGCACCCGGTGGATTCTTCCACTAGACATTGGTCTATAAATTTTAGCAATAAAATTGCATTAGTGGGCGGACGGGTTGGTGAAGTGGCTCATCGACTCGCCTAGGCCTTTCATCAATTTGGCCCAGGTTCGGTTCCCTGCAGAGCCAGTATCGTACGTGAATTTGGTTGCCAATCCATACCTGCCCTGGCAGGTTTTCTCCTAGAACTTCGGTTTCCTCCTGCATCTAAAATCAAGACTTCTTTCCATATAGCATTCCATGTCGTTCAGGATTTCCACAGTGACGTCCTGGGCACTTTGGTGGATTTGTCGGGTGTTATAAGAATTAAATATTATTTTTAGCATCACTTTGACGCTTCTCTCCAAGTTCTATCCAACTAAGTACACTAGCCACCAGAGTTTCAACAAAAGGTCTGTCCCCTTCACCATTACCTTTATGGGCTACAACTTATAGTGGCAATTATGAAAACCTTACCCTTGGTATTACACACATGGGTATTGCCATCATTTTTGTGGGCCACCAGCTTTAGCTGGAGGACCACTTAGCAATCCGTTGTGCATGTGGATGTGTGGATGTATGTGAGGGTGTGTGGATGTGTGTGTGTGTGTGTGTGTGTGTCACTAAAATGTTAAGTTTTTTTAAAAATTGACCTCAATTGAAAAGTTGAAGTTCAATTGGAACCAAACTTCTGTCATAGGTGCACCATGGGATCCCTCATATATTGATGAGGTCAAAGGTCATGTGCCGAGCTCAAAGGTCATGTGAGGTCAAGTTGAAAAATAGGCTAAAAATGTAAAATTGACCCGAATTGAAAACTTGAAGTTCAATTGGAACCAAACTTGTGTCATAGGTGCACCATGGGATCCTTCATATGTTGATGAGGTCAAAGGTCATGTGCCAAGGTCAAAGTTCATGGAGCGGCCCACATCTTATATTCTTTGAATATAGCGAGCGCGAAAGCCGAGAACCGCGAAATTCTAGTTGCTTTCTATGTTAGAGCAGGAGCAGAATATCATAGGGAGTTCGTTCATGCCTGACTACATCTAAGGTTTGACACCTTTAGTAGTTAGTATGCACCCTCTACATCAATGCAAGGTAGTTAGTGGTCTCAAATTGTGGTGTCACTTTTTCAATAGGGGTCAATTTAAGGTTACACAGGGGTCAAACTTTTAATCTTCTCTAAACATGTTGAAACATTTTTCGTATTGTCCGTCTAGTCATAAGGATTCCAAAAATGTATAGTTTGTACCATCTATGACCATTAGTTTTAGATAAATCGGCTTATTCACTTATTGTGATCTAATATATTGGTAAACATTCCAAATATGCAAAAACCTGGGTTCTAAAAAAATTGAAGGTGCTTCTCGCTGGAAATGTCCTCATGTCCCTTTAAAAGAAGCCCAGATTTGGACTTGTTTTGCTAACGATTTTATACACAGTTTTGGAGTGAAATTAAATATCAGTACAGCTGATGCAAAATAGGATTTTCTTTTCAAACAGTGCTGAACTGAGAGGAGTGGGTTCATGTAAATTCAATATTGATTGGGTCAGACATCAGTGAAACATCTAGCGTAATTGCAGGTTGCACTCCTACTGTAATGTCAACCCTTTTACTTCCTCAGGCTCGCCGTCTGTTTGAAAGGATTTGCCCAGGAGAGGAGTTCCTGCCACCTGCCCCTGATCCAGAGGACATTATCTTTGAGGACCCAGCAAGGGATAATCCAGGAGAACACAAAAAGGTAGAGTACAACATAATTTTCAAAGTATGGGAAAAGAGTGTATTACACTTAAAGGGGCATTTCATGATCCACAGCCTCGTCCCCCCGACTTACCTCAAAAAAGTTGAGATTTTTGTATCATCTGAACCTTTGGGATACGTATAGTATGTGTGCAAATTCGATCGTCCCTGCAGGAAATTGGCAGTACAGTGCAGTGGTCTATGGGACACTGCTATACACACATTTGCTCATAACACCAAAATGCAAGATCGGAATCAACTGAAATTTTGGGAATAAGCTTTTCTAAAGATCAGTATAGTTTAAAGTTTAGACTGACTTGGGGAATTTCCCGACCGTTCCGTTTGCAATCAGCTCAGCTATGAACCAGCTCAGCTCATCTTGATCAGTGACAGGTGGATCATGGATTCACTTACCCCATTGCGCATTTTATCAATTATAAGATATTCTCCCATTCATACTGCTGCCAGTTTGACACTCTCCAGGCACATGGAAAACCATGCCAACTGAGAATTGGGTTATTGGGTGCTTTTTAGTCTTTCGCCTCAAAGAGGATGGAAGACTATTAAGTTAGTTGCTGTCCACTTGAGGTCGTTCTGTCCGAAATTGTTATCCCCCTGGCTTGAAAAGCAGAGGGGGATATTGCGAGGGTGCGCATGTCTGTATGTATGTATGTGTATGTATGTGTGTGTGTGTGTTCCAGTTTGGTTAGGTTTTGATTAGGTTTTCGTTTTTTGTGTCTCCTTCGAAAATTGAAGTCCGTTTAAACCAGACTTGGGGTTAAGGTACAATAGGGGTTCCTTCATATGTGGATGGTGTCAAAGGTCATGGACCAAGGTCAAAGGTCATCTGAGGTCATATTCCAGACTGCCATCTTGCCAGGGGGATGTCGCAAGTTTACTTGCAATATTTTTTTTCCATGTTGCCAAAATTACCTTTTTTTTTTGCATTATACTGACTATTCGGCTAATTGCGATGTACGGGCGAGCTCTCAAAGTTCGGATAAATTGGGCTGTTTGTGCGAATATAAGTTCCCCGGAGCAATCAACTGTTTGAACTTTGGTTCGATTTACTGGCAACACTGACTCAGCAAATTGGTGACACCACAGGGCACCGCCATTGGGTGATTGCCTCAAACTTATTTGTTCTGCCATCCAATGCCATCTGCCATAATGCTATGCCATCTCATACGTCATCGGACATAGCAGAGCTGGTTGCTGTGTGCCCATTGCATTATGGGACTGTTGTTATGTTCCTTTGCTGTCGAGGCTCTGGCAATATTCCTAACCGCGGAAGCTCCAAACTGAGTGTGATGAACGAACGTGAAAATTGTTTACAGGGATCGGCTGTGATGTACTATAACATGATTGATCGCGGACTGTCTATACCGCAAGATACTGTTGAACTTGAAATGTCAACAAAATAACAATTCCATTATCGGATTATGCTGTAAGGAGTTACGGAGTTCGTGGACCCATAATTGTTTAGGATACCCCTGGTTTTGTGCTGAGCTTTTGAAGTACGGATTTGAGGTACGGATTTCCTGCATAATGAAGTTGAATGTTGCATTTGTAGTGTGTGCACTGCACCGGTTCATTGCCACTTAGTAGCGGTACGTGATATGCAAGGCCTGCCACGATCCGGCCGGCCGCAGGCTATGGCATGCAATTCTATAGGTCAGAGGACGCCTAGGTCTAACTCGATGCATGCACAGAACCAGTTTCTGCATACGGTAATCCCAACACTACAATGCTCTATTTTTTAAACTTCATTTTGATGTGACAGTTTCAGTTTTTGGTGAAAAGCATATGATAAAGTATATAAAAAAGCTATACAAAAGTTTCCCAGCCAGTGAGCCAACATCAATCATGGCTTGACCTTGCTCTCCTGAAGTCTTGGGCATGCAAGAGCACAAAAACCATGTCCCACCATATTCACCAAGGCTACTCTTACGGCAATCTGAAACTGTTGTAAACCAGTCCGGATTGTCCTTGGAAGTCCTTAAGGAAATTGTAATATTTTTTTATAAAGATATAGGCCTAAGCAGAGCAAGTTAATTTTATTCGACCCATAAAATATTTCAAAGCAAACGCAAAATAAAGCTGTTCATTTGCGACAGCGGTGGCCTACTTTTCACCTGTCATTATATCTATGTTTTAATTAAATGATAGGCCTAAATTCGACTTACAGTTTTAATGTACACTTTCGTTGAAAAGCGGATGGAAATTTCACATTAAAATGAAATTAGTGGCGGTTTATTTTTGTTCATATCAATACTTACGGAACATTTTTTGATAAAATTTGCCAGAAAGTCCTTATTTACTGACAAGAAAAATCCGAAAAATTGTTACTCAAGAGTCGGGGAAATTTGTCAATAATACTCCTCTATTTTTGAGCATGAAATTTCCCTCAAAATGGCCTGAAATTTACGAAAAATTAAAAGCGAAAAAAGTTAATTTACAACCCGACTTGTTAGGCCCGAAATTTTCTCCGACTACCAGTTTGTCAGTCCCCTCTGATACCCCATATTCCCTGTCCAACTAAGCGTTAATGTATTACTGGAGGTGAGACTGGTAAAGATCATTTAGCTTGCTGCCCGGCCGGGCTTGCTGGCAATTGCTTAGTACGTGGAAGTGTGAATGTTGGAGGACGACCGTTAATAGGTGACTGCATTGGCCGATGGGTACCTTCAGCTTCACACCAAAAACCACTGATCACACGTTCATATGCGGTGTGGCACGGATTGACCTTCTAAGACCTTATGAACTTTCCGCCATTTTTGTTTCGTCTGCAAGAATTTCAAGGCACAATAGAGATTTTTCTGGTCGGGTCTGTGTATCTTTGAGTGTGTCTGTGGTCAAAATGTTTACGGGACCGGGTGGGGGTGGTGTTTGAGAGGGGTGTGGGGAGCGGTGGGGGGGGAGGGGGCCGGGGTATCGGGAGGAGCGGGTAATTGGGAGGGAGCCGAGTGTTGGGGAGTGGGATTTATTGGGTAGGGGGAGGGTTGGGTGCATCGGGGAGGGTGCGTCGGGATGGGCTTTGGGGGAGGGGAAGGTGTATCGGGGGAAGGGTGTAATCGGGGATGGGTGGGGTGGGTGGGGGATGGGTGGGGTGCGTTGGTGGTGGGGTGACCTCATGTTGTCCCTTGCTGACCTGATGAACCTCATGTTACCTGGGAGACCCCATGTGCCATGGGTACTTCATGTGACCTGATTGACTTCATGTGACCTGTGTGACCCATGTGACCTGGGTGACCTCATGTGCCTGGGTACCTCATGTTACCTGGTGACCTCATGTGACCTGGGTGACCTCATGTGACCATGGTGACCTCATGTGACCATGGTGACCAGGTGGGACCTATGTTGACCTTGTGACGCATGGTGACCTCATGTGACCATGGTTACCTCAGGTGACCCCACTTTTGGCCCCATTCACAAATCATATAGGCAGACGACACAGCAGTCCAAGAACCCCCCGGAATCTTTCCTGTTTTTTTTAGCATAATGTAAACATCCAAATCGTTTTTAAACTTTGGAGTGATTTATAAGGGTCCTTTTCATTATGTCCTTGTTTTTTCATGCCGTTCTTCCCTTTAATTTTGGAGAAAAAACAACTCATACTCGTACATTTTTATTATCTTTTATTTGGTATTTCTTCCCTCTCTCAATTTCTTTTTCTTTCTCCCTTCTCTCATTCCACAGGATGCAAGATTTACCTGTGAAGAGCTTTCCCGAATTCCCCACTTTTTTTCCCGCCATGTGATGAAGGCTTTTTGGGAGTTTGTCACCCCTTGTCACGCCCCATGTACGTGTGGGCATTGATGTTCATTTCCATACGGCTACTATAATGTCTACAAATGTCACTTCCGGTCAAAGCCAACGCCAGCATCTTGCGATATGTCAAAGGTCCATGGACCAATGTCAAAGGTCTCGAGGTCATTTTTCCAGACTGCCATCTTGCCAAGGGAATGACGCAAGTTTACTTGCTGTATTTTTGTCCCCCCCCCCGCCAACTTTGTTGGGCAAAGGGGGACTATAGAAATACTGCGTCCGTGGGTGCGGGTGTGTGTGTATGCATGCGTCCCAGCAATATCTCTGGATCTAAGCAGTGTGGGTGTCCATCTTCGAACCATAGAGCATCTCAAGTAGGCGTTGGCTGGGATGTAAAGTGGGTCATGTGACATAGGTCAAAGGTCAAATATGGTCAAAAATAGGGTCAAATTTGGTCAAAAATAGGGTTATATTGTTATAAGCCTTGTAAACACGATATCTTTTGTTCTAGGCACCATCTTCGCACCATAGATGTCACCCAAGTAGACGGTGGATGAGTTCGGAGTTGGGGCATGGGTCAAAGGTCAAATATGGTCAAAAATAGGGTCAAATTTGGTCAAAAATGGGATTAAATTGCTATAAGCCTTGGTAATTGTGGCAGGATGATGAAACTTGGTGGGTGTGGTCAACATTCAGTGCCGAAAAATTTGAAGGTCATTTCAAGGTCATGCAGGGGTCATTCAAGGTCAAATGGAATTAAATTGCTATAGCCCTTGTTAATTGTGGTAGGATGATGAAACTTGGTGGGTGTGGTCAACATTCAGTGCCAAAAAATTTGAAGGTCATTTCAAGGTCATGCGGGGTCATTCAAGGTCAAATGGGATAAACTTGCTATAACCCTTGTCAAATGTGGTAGGATGATGAAACTTGGTGAGTGTAGTCAGCATTCACTGCCAAACAATTTGAAGGTCATCTCGAGGACATGTGGGGTCATTCAAGGTCAAACCACTAAGTAGGTGGTAGGATGATGAAACTTGGTGGGTGTGGTCAGCATTCAGTGCCAAAAAATTTGAAGGTCATTTCAAGGTCATGCGGGGGTCATCCAAAGTCAAATCACTAAGTATTTGGTAGGATGATGAAACTTGGTTGGTGTGTTCAACATTCATTGCCAAAAATGTTGATGGTCATTTCAAGGTCATTGGGGTCATCCAAGTCAAATCCATACACATGGTATATGGTCATGACAACTGATGGGTGTAGTATAGCATTCATTGCCGAAAATTTTGAAGGTCATTTCACGGTTCGTTGGGTTATTCCAAGTCAACTAACTCTAACATGTGGTAGGTCCTGAAACTTTGTGGATGTGTCAACATTTCTAAACCAAAAATTTGAAGGTCATTTCAAGGTCAAGTAGGGTCAACTAATATCAAATAACTAAATAGTTAATGGTGAATGTATAGGCCAAGATTTTAGTTTTAAAACGTGGAAAAAATTTTCTTTCTGGGAACAAGACTGAATAATTTCAGGATTGGTGCAGAAATTTGTCTAGAATAACTACTAAAAGTCCCCTAAAATCCCTCTTTAGCTTTTTTCAGAAATAAGGGGGCTAAGTGTTGGTACAGGGTAAAATTACAAAATAATTCGAATTTGTCCTTAAATGTGTTCCACCATTTTTGTCATGTCCCAAGGATCCATAAAAGGTATAGTTTTGCCCTATCTACACCGGTAGTTTAAGTACTCCAGACCTAATCTTCACGGTTCAGTCCGGGGGTAAATATTTCAAAATGATCCAATTCATTGAAACCAGATTCAATTGCTGTAGGAGTCATTTAAAAATAAAACAGAAATTTTCATCCAATCACCTACATGGATTCATATTGACCATATAAGAGCAGAAGCTGTGACCCCCATAGAGCCTGTAGATCCCCATCACACTTGGCCCTGTAATTTTGCAAGTAATGACCCTCACCCTGTTAAATTTCCTTTGGTGTTCATGTAAAACTAGATGAAGAATTTGACACCATCTTTCAAAAGATCCGACCATTCTGAACTTTCCCCCCCCCCCCCAGGATGACCTTGAGCCCTTTTTTACCATATAGTTTATTAACCTACAAGCCTAGATAGGGCAAACTATACCCTTTTTTTTAATCCTTGGGACATGACATAAATGTTTGGAACACATTTACGGACAATTGAAATATTTCGTAATTTTCCCCTGTACAACTTTGCCCCTTATTTCGGAAATGCACAAATAGGATTTTTGGGGACTTAGTTTATTATTCTAGACACATTCATGCACCAATTCTGACATTTTCAGCTTGTTCCCATAAATTCCACCTTTCCATGGTTTTATTTTATTAATACTCTTGGCCTAGTAAGTCAACATTTGAAACCGTCAAATTGCAACTGCTATGCATCAAGCCTCAAAGGTGGTTTGAGAACTACTTATTTCCATATCACAATTCTCCCTGTGATCTTAAAATTATCTTTCCCTCCCTTTACTCTCTCGACGGGCGGGGGACCTTGTGGTTCGAGAACCGCCTTGTTTTGCATTGTGATACTCTAGGCTTCAAGAAAAAATAGCATGAATACAGTAACCTATTCAACTTTTTTATCCCCCTGGCTTGAAAGCAGAGGGGGATATGTGAGGGCGCGCATGTCTGTATGTATATGTCTATGTGTGTTCCAGTTTGGTTAGCTTTTCTAACCAAGGTTAGGTTTTCGTTTTTCAGGTCTCCTTCGAAAAGTTGAAGTCCGATTGAAACAGACCTGGGGTTAAGGTGCAATAGGGGTTCCCTCATATGAGCATGATGTCAAAGGTCATGGACCAAGGTCAGAGGTCATCTGAGGTCATGTTCCATACTGCCAACTTGCCAGGGGGATGACGCAAGTTTACTTGCAGTATTTTTTTACTATGATGATAGGCCATGGTCAAAATTGATTTAAGAGATGCTTGTTCCACAATTGGTTGATTGTGGTAAACTTTTAATATATTATTCATTGACAATTCTGCAGAGTTGTTTATGTTGCAATTTGTTTTGGGCCAATATTGGACAAATGACAACAGCTGCCATATAATGCCCTTGGTATACTCATACCTTTGGGCAATGCTTAATGGACTATATTCCTAACAGCTCCCATTTTACACCTGCTGGAGAGGGCAAGTGGAGTAAAGTGACTGCCTTGCCCAAGTGCACAACATGTTGGCTGCACACAGCTGTTTGACCCCATGCAAATCATATCTTTTGTAGAAAATTTTAGGCAGTGGCAATTTTTACAACTGAAAAAAGTAGGGATACCCTGTAAAAATCAGGATGGATTGATCTGGAATATTGCTCAATAGAAAAATGCTTTTTGTCATTATGATCTTTTGAGTGTGAGTTTTTTTAATGTGTTTCAACCATCAGGTCGGCTTTGAAGTGACAAGCAGTGACAGCCAAAATACTGAAGATACATCCAAGTCCCAAAGTCAGAACACAGGAACAAACTCAACTTCATCACCAGACCATATTCCACCAAGTCAGATTTCTGAAGACGTTGTGAAAGGAGATAAAGACCACACTATGAAAGGAAAGGATGTAGACCACACTGTGAGAGGAAATGATGAAGACCACACTGCGAAAGGAAAGGATGACGACCACAATGTGAAAGGAAAAGATGAGGACCACACTGTGAAAGGAAAAGATGAGGACCACAATGTGAAAGGAAAAGATGAGGACCACACTGTGAAAGGAAAAGATGAGGACCACAATGTGAAAGGAAAAGATGAGGACCACACTGTGAAAGGAAAGGATGAATGAGTAAATGATTTGAGACAAAGCTTATATTGTCCTGACATACAAGTGCTATAAATATTTGTAGAGTAAAATTGTTGTAGTTTGTAAGTCAACTTCATATAACATCTCATTTTGTTAAAGACATTTTGTTTTAGAGAGATTAATAAATATTAAAGTATTTGAGGTCAGTAAAGTCAGTTTAGGATCAATACAGCGAATTGTCCTCAGATCCACAAACATGCAACTCCCCATTCACGCAGAAAAAATACCACAAAACAAAGGCAATGGGCACCCTGGTAATGATGGGTCAAAGAGTGACAATTAAAGAGTCACTTGCCAGTAAAACGTCTATTCCCTAAATATGGCAGATTAAAGTGACAGGAGGAGATATTTTTAGGATACGAATTTCTCTCAAATTTCACTGGATCGGTTGTAGACCACCTACCGAGAACGTTTTGAAGGTATATTGGACAAACAGGTGCAAAAGAAAACCACAAACCTTGTTTTGAACTTGCCTGCTATCGTAATCGTTCCCTATAGAAAACCATGCTTTGACTTTCTGTCGTGCACGACAGAAACTACTAAATCATCATCTTATTACATAAAGATTGTGTATTCGGCTTATTCACTTCAGGTGTGATCTAATACATTGGTAAGCATTCCAAATATGTAAAAAACTGGGGTTCGAGAAAAATTGGTGGCGCTTCTTTCTGGGAATCTCCTCATGTCTCTTTAAAAGAGCTTCAAAATAGTCGCTAAATGAATTGTACGGGTTTGTTAGAGTTTTACTCTAAATGATATGGGAGAAAAGTGCAGTGCTTGTGTGGACCAGAAATGAGATAACATCAATGGAAGACTGATCTTAAAAAATTCAGAACATTTTGAGACATCTGCAATGCAATTTGAATGATAAATCATTATCACATTCAATGGCAAACATTATAATGTCAATGATATGATTAAAAAGTTCTTTCCAAGTTTTCATGTCATTCAATTTCCTGAGTCCAACATTGATGGACTTGCTCTCATCTCCCATTGAGGTTATCTCATTTCCGGTCCATGCAACCTCTCCATTTTTCTTCCGTAAACATTTAAGTAAACACTGACAAACCCGTACAATTCATTTGGCGGCTCAGCTGAAGCCATTTGTTGTTCCTGTTTCTGCATTCCTTCTGGACTACAATCGGCAAGTTGTCGTTAGCCATCTATTTCAATCCACCATATTAAGGAACATGACAATCTAATTAAATGTTTTTTGCACACTTGAATTCTGAGGAATAACATCTGAATGAAAAACACAATTTTGACATTCATTATGTAATATGTAATCAACTCCTGGTACAATTTGAAGTCTATTTATGATTATAAAATATTTTTTTCTGCATGTTGCAATACTTTTGTCCAGTCTGTGCAGAAAATTGTACATTTAAAAATATCGACTGGCAGGATAAAAGCCTAGGACAAAGAAATATCCAACTAGCGAGTCACTTATTGCAAGGCTAGTAAAAGGTAGGGTGAAACTTTACAAAAAGACCAAAAAAAAGAAAAAGAAAATAGCAACCATTTTACTTTTATCCTCCACTGGTGCCTAGTGTTGTGGTGGAATGCAGGCTTCTTGCCTGTGCTAATCAGGTTGCTTGCTCCATGGTGATACCTTGTCTGGACGGATCCCTATTTCCATCAGCCCATCTCTCTCTTGCTCATCCTCAAGGTCTTGTTCATATAGTTGGCTGCTGTATGCTTTTGCCACTGGTTGGCATGTTTAGGAGTAATGGTGGATATGGTAACAAAGCCATTTTAGTTGTTGTGTTGCTAAAGGTCTGGTGGTTACCTACCATTTTTCTGATTCCTTCATTTCTTCCCTTTTGCTGCTCTTCAAGGCATCTCATTTTACAGGTATGGTCTTTTTATCAGGTGCCTTGTGTAATTTTGTTGCTTTTTATGGAGATTAGGAAAACTATACATTTCTGAAAGGGTTAGGGTTCACCAAGTGGAGAAATCAATGTTGGCATTTTTAATAAATTTCCCCCATGTCGGCCATTTTGGAAGTCAAATGGCGCCATTTTTTGGTAATTCGGTCCCTCTGAGACTCGTAAAAGCATGATTCTGGTGTCTACCCATGTTTTTAAGGGCAAGGAACCCAATACGATCATCGATACACATCAGATCATTTTTTTGGGGAGGCTTTAATTCAAATGGCCGCCAAATGAAGTTGTTTTTTGCCCCATATCCTTCCTGCGACTGGTGAGGCATGAATTCCATTGTTTATCTCACGTTTCCATGGTCCTAGAAATTCAATAGTATTTTGGGAGCACCATTGGAAATTTGTTAATGGCAGAGACTCCATCTTAAATTTCAAATGGCCGCTATAGCAGTGTAGTATTACAGACCCATTTTGCCTGCAACAATGTAATAAATGTACATGTTGAAGTTTTGATATATGTCTGTTTACCTGTCATGCCTGTCATGGAACTATTATCTGGTAATTTCGTTTTCCAACAGCTCTAATTTAAGATGGTGCCAATATGGTTATCATTTAGTTTACCATATATCTGAATATCTGGTATGTTTAGTTACATCATCCAGACTGTGACAATGAAATTGTAATTATAATCTGAGCTATTTTTTTATGAAATTGCATTGAAAATAAATTCTGACATGCAAAGGCTTAGAAAAAATGCGCAGGCAACAAACTCAACACATACCTTGTAAATGGTAAAAGAATTGAAAAATCACTCTTTCAAGGAGTGACTCTAGGGACCAGTCTTTGTGGAGTTTAAATTTACTCTTTTAAAGAGTGAATTTTATGATTACGCCTTCATTATGAATTGTCACTCTCATAAGAGTGGAGAGTTGACAGCATTCACTCTCAGAGGGAACTTTAACTCCAACAAAGACTGTTCCCTAGAGCCTCTTGAAAGAGTTTTTTCACTCTTTCAACTTAAAGAGTAACAAGACATATTCAAGCGGACACCATGCAGTATCAACTGTTTTATAATGATTAAAACTTTGTAAAGTCACGTGTTTGCAATCTGTTTATGCATATGACAGCCTGTCTGTATTACAAGTAAAAAAAACCCCAGAGGTTCTATTAAATTGGCCACAGTTTGTATTTTCGACGCCGAATCAAAACGTGGTTTTCTGTATGAACAGCTAATAATAATAATTTGCAATATTAAAAATAATTGTTTTGCCATAAAGGTTTAATAAACACCTGAAATTTTAGGGTCAAGTTTTTTGGACACCATGTATCATCAAAAATGTTGGGTTTAAACATCATTTAACATAGTGCCGTACAATTCAGGTAAAGCGTTTAATTTTCTATTTGGCCTTAAACACGATAACATGATTATTTAGAGTAATGAACCTTGAGGTAAAAGAAACAGTAGCACAATACAACAGAAACAATTACCTGAGACAATACATGCTAATTCAAGGACAATTTCACTGCTTTCTAAAAGTAACGGTTAACCTGGAGTGGGCGAACAAGATGGGCAATGTTCCATAGGCTGGGGCTCCATTGCTTAAAGCCCTTTTACCCAATGAACTCTTCTGGGGGGGTGGGGTAAACGAGGAACGTGAGGAGCGTCTTGTTCCTTCAGACCGCAGGAAGGAGGGAGACTGGCCTGCAGACTCATACAAGTGAGCTATTGGACAAGTCTGATTGCAATTGTCCGAAAATACCCTTGTAGGTAAGAAGCATAAGCTTACATGGTCACCGATCATAGCTCTTTGAGGAGTGGAAGTAGTTGGTGTCCTTCCTTCCTTCTTTGTTAGAACTGGGTTGGCCTATATTCCATTTGACACTTAAAAGTCCATATATGATATTTTTGTTTTGTTAACATCTCCAATCAAGGTGGTAACCAATATGCATGACCACCTTCTGAGAAAACCCCCCCCCTTTTTTGTTTTTTTAAAACCTAGAAATTGTTAAAATATTGTTTATAATCCAAAATCGTGGTTTCCCTAACATACAATTCACGATAGCCCGTCTAATATGGCCACTTCAAACACTAAAAAACTGTCATGTATATATATAAGTTTTAAATCATCATAAAGTTATAGCCAAAAGTGTAAACTAATGCACAGAAATCTGTTTTGCCCCTTAATAGAAACTCATATCTGTCATATTTGTTTAACAGCTCCATTCAAAATGGGCCACCTTCCTAACCTCTAACTTACTTGCCTATACCGAGCATCCAAGAACTACTAAACAAGACTAGTGAAATTAAAGTATGGTGAGTCTATATCGTTGACCATCAGAAACTCTAAACATAAATCAAAGTTGGCAGCCAAAATGGCTACCTTGCAAGATCTTTGAACTTATAAGTTGTCCACGTAATATTATTTGTAATTATTTTATACCACATATCCACAATTACTATTAATTGTTTTATTGGGAAAGTTTTGAGATGAATTGCTTCGAACATTAAAAGCGTATTGATTGAACATGTTTAAAATTCAAAGTAAATCTCAATATGGCCACCTTCAAGATATTCTTAAATTTATCCATTGTCATAGCAGTTTATCTGTAATATATTTTTGGACATAAACTAAACATTTGATGAATTAAATTCAAATGTATGACACGATATCTGTCTTTGACTATACTCGGACATAAGAACTGTTTAGAAAGTCATGATCTGATTTTTTCTCTTTTGTTAACCTTGCATACAATCAATATGGCGGCAAATGTTTGGCTCTTTTCAGGATCTTTAAAACCTGTTTAAGTGCCATATTTAACCAATAAAATGCCAAATATGACTTGTAATGTTGAGACATCTCATACTTGGTGTACCTTTTATCGTAAATTTCTAGTATACGCTAAATAATATATTACAGATAGGTATTACATTTTGATATATGTTTGATATCTTTGAAGGTGGCCATTGGGCTGCCATCTTGAATTTCAGCATTTTTACAAAGCAAAAGCATCAATGTGACCTTCTAATAGACAGCTTGAAGACATGTCATTATAAATTTTACCCTTTTAGCAAAATGTATAGCTGTTATAACTAAAATATAGCGGATAATTCTAGCTTTGTGTAAGTTCCGACTTTTTAAGATCTTTGAATGGCAGCCATTACAGGCCGCCTTCTTGAATTGCGAGCCTGTTATAATGAAGTATAAGTGTCGGAAAATGTCAGATACAAGGCTTAATGCATGGTAAAAGAATAATTTTGGCTAAGCTTTGTAACCTTATCATTATTTTACAGGGACCCTCTGTAGATTATAGTTTCACTACTAGTGTTTTCAAGCAGTTTCGGCAAACTTATATAGCAAAACAGTGGTTTAAACCTTGGCAGCCATTGGCAATTCAAGATGGCTGCCATGTCCGAAATGATCCGTTTTGTTAACAATGTTTTTTATTCTGGACCCTGAAACAAGGTAAAGCTTGGGGGTAATAATAAACCTAGAATCATGGAATTTTTTCTAGTATTAGGACCGAAATGTGGGCAAAAACAGCTTCCCCTGGCGGCCATTTTGTTTAAATTCAAGATGGCTACCACATTAATGTGTCAGTGCCGTTTTAATGTTCTTAATGGATTCCTAGACCCTGAATATATGGGTATAGATGCCATAATCATTTCTCTACTAGTTTCAGAGACAGTTATGGCAAAAAAACAACTTCCTTTGGCACCATTTTGAATTTCAAGATTGCCGCCACAGCACATGATCTAATGTTGTTGCACTTGAGATCGACATTCTCCAAAATAGTTTAATAGGTTGAATTACATTTCTATGTACTTTAAAGCAGATAAGCATATTATAGGTTTAAAATGGCGCCATTTTTAAATCCAAGATGGCCACTGATCCGCGATTCTAAAAAATTGCCAACATTGATTTTCTGTTTCTGTGACATCTTAACTTTAGAAAAATGCAAAAATAGCAATCTCCATAAAGCCAACAAATAGAAATATTTGAACTAGTGAACTGACTATTTTGGTGTTGTCTTTTTGTTCAAGGTTCATGTTTAGATTGGGCAACAAAACATACCTGCCACCTAGTAAGATTTAAGCTTATTTAGTAAGATTTCCAAGATTTTTGACAGCAGAAACTCTTACTAATAAGATTTATTAAATTTTTGTGAAAAGAAACAATTTCTAAAAGTCAAAAGACAATTTCAAATTTGGTGTCCATGTCCCTTTGTCAGCCCCTCCTGGCCCCTTACAGGCACCCTAAGGCAGGCTCCTGGACCCCATCAGGACCCAAAGACAGACCCTTGGACCCATTTTGCTAGTGTTGAGTGCCATG
This sequence comes from Ophioderma brevispina, assembly GCA_023653785.1. NCBI lineage: Eukaryota > Metazoa > Echinodermata > Ophiuroidea > Amphilepidida > Ophiodermatidae > Ophioderma > Ophioderma brevispina. The sequence goes on along the minus strand of JAMKCH010080718.1, from coordinate 21,137 downwards.
GTGCTTGCTGTGTGCCCTCTGCACTTTCTTAAAGGTGCAACGAGAGATTTCACATATCAGGTGTCCCTAAAAAATGGAAAGTACTGAAATTTGCCCTGATGTAAAGCTTTCCATAAAAATTAACCCCATCTGAAAGGATTAAGCTGAGAAATGTTTCTTTGGTTCAAAAATTGTGAAATTTCTAATTTCGTATAGGAGCAAATACAAAATTCACCCTATGTTTTCTATTGAAATATAAGCAAATCAAAATCACCTATTTTCTCTCTTTTAAGACATTTCTGTAGCCAAATACAAGGTAAGAAATCTATTGAGTGTCTAATCTATATGAAATTACTATTATGACACAACATTTGGGTGCCTCAAAATCTCTCGTTGCACCTTTAAGTAAGATTTTGATTTTCCAATGTTGGCAGGTATGCAAAATGTAAGTCAGTAGGGGTGTCACCTGAGGGCAAATCAAAAGCCTAATTATCCTAATATTATGTTCAGACAACACTATTTGATAGTGAGAAATGTTCCAGACCAGATATATAATATCCAGGCGCGGATCCAGGGAGCCCCCCTCCCCTGGTAATTCTGCAAATTCTTGCAAAATCAGCCCATTTTGAGCTATTTTGGACCAGTTACAGCCTTTCAGCCCCCCGGTAATTTTGACATTTTTCAAATCCTGGATCTGCCATTCATATCCAATGCAAGACTACATTCTGGATAATTAACAATTTGAGTTTGAAACTTCTATAGTTCAAAAGAAATTAAATCATAGTTGTTCTTGACCTGTCCAAATCACAATGCACAATATTTGAACTTCAACACACAATCCCAGCATACCCTTAATGGGACTGGAAATCACTGTGATACTAAACATTTGCATGGCCCTGACATTATCCAACAGCTGCCCTCCAATACTGTCCACAGATTTTCTCTAATATGGAGTTCCAGATCAAACTCAATGGTCCTCTCACACAGTTGTCATAGGTCAAATGTGCCAACCATGCACCCTCTATTTTTTCTGAACAACATTGGATCTTGCTCAATTGTGACTCCACAATAGGTCTTTTTCTCTCTTCCAAGATCTTTCCATACATTTTGATGACATGAGATAGCCTCTGTAATTTTCACAGTCCCTCTTACTTTTCTCTTCCAGATGGGTATGATAATGGCCCTTTGCTAATCATCTAGTGTTGTCCTCATCATTACAAGTCGGTAAAAGTATAGCTTAAAATACAGGGTGCAGTTACCACCAGAACTAAAGCACTGATCAGATATTGTCTATTGAGCTTCATTGTCTTATACTGTACACAACCATCACCAGAGTTCACTTGCATTGTTGAAGTGCATGCAAAAACTTAAAAACAGGAAAATGTACAAAAGAGAAATTTACTTTAAAGGGGAAAGTTAAAGAAAGCTATATTGGTGGCAAGGTATGACTTTGAACTTTTTACCTATACTCTGTCCAGCTCGAAGTATGAAGTAGCAACGCGGGCATATACATTGAACCAAATTTCAACGCGCATGTAGATAAAGCACAAGCGCACTACAACTGAAAGGCGGCACTGGGTGTATGCGCGCGTTGCCACTTCATACTTCAGACGAGACAAAGTATAGTGATCATTTTGATGGATTTGAAATCTGTCAGTAGTGGGTAGACCAAACACAATTGAAATACTTTGTAACTATAAGTTTTACCCTGAAAAAGTGAAATCTTGGGTTTGAAATTCCACCAGATTTGTGTTCAGACAATTTTAAGTTACAGGGTACCTTTTCCTCTATGCCTTAGGTAGTTGCAGCACACCCAGTGAACACATATTAAAGCCAAGCTATTATTTACCAAATATCGAGCTTCGCATAAATTCTATGCCAAAAGTCAGTAAACAATACCCCAATATGTATCGTAGTGTTACTGCTGGTACAATTTTTCATAAATGAATGACATTTGGCATGGGTCTTTACACACCTTATTTAATTGGGAGACATTTGGATTTCATCCCTGATGACCCATATAAGTTAGAATGTATACAGGGGTTAAAACACAAAGTTGTTTGAAATTAGTTAAAAGATATACCATTGTTATAATGTGCCCCCCCCCAAAAAAATAGAGTAAAAATCTTTAAAAATCATGAAAGTATTTAATTCATATTTAAACACTTAAAAGATTACTTCTCTGGCCTTCTGTGCTGAAAATTTGAAGTCAATTTATTTGCGATAATATACATGCATGCTGTAAATTAAGGCAGAAAGACACATAGGGATCACTTTGTCCCCTGTAGTCTGTTGTTGATGTCTGTTGTTGTTGATGTCTGTTGTTGTTGTTGTAAAAAAGGGTTAACATTTGCTTGTAATATCCGCATACTTTGATGGATTTAAACCAAACTTCAGTCGTAGATGCAACATGGGATCCCGCATTTGCTGATGAGGTCAAAGGTCATGTGAGGTCAAGTTGTAAGATAGGCTGAAATGTAAAATTAACCTACATTGAAAAGTTGAAGTTCAATTGGAACCAAACTTGAACCATAGGTGCAACATTGGATCCCTCATATGTTAATGAGGTCAAAGGTCACATGCCAAGGTCAAAGGAGACCTATCATTACAAACCGCGATGGCAGGCAACACATGCGGTCCAAGGACCGATGTATTTTTACCAATTTCGATGGAAATTACAACTTTTGAAAACACTTGAGCACTACCACTATCTTTTAACTATCTAACTTCAGTTCCCTTTCCCTTCTTTCATCAAGCCATGAGGAACCTGAAGCAGAATTTCATGACATAGATCCAATGAACATTGCATCGAGGGAAGGGACTGGTTTTCACTCATGCAATTGTACCTAGATTGTTTGTCGAGGTCCATCACATCAACATAACAACATACCATTTTCATTGGACTTCATGACAAACATTGATTGTGTGTGTTTGCTTGTTTCAGAAGTAACACAGGAATATTGATTGAATTACATTCATGTCAAATCAATCTAAAACTATTTCAAATAGTAATTGTTGAAGCAAGAGGAATGTTTGAGATCACTTTGATTAAAATCAGAACTATTTCTTTGATTTAGGAGGTCAAACATTGACCTTTGATGTTTTGGTTTGTAACTCAAACTTTACCTTTTCTGAATGTTTGTGACCTGATGAATACAATGGTACAATTTTTAATGAGATTCAAACAACTTTCTAATTTGACTCCTGTAAAAACATGAAGACCTGCAGGGTATCAGGGTCAAAGTCCAAATGCCCATCAATCTCAAAATGAAATTTGAGGTATGTAAAATACCCATGCATAATGTCATTATTTTATGAAAATTGCACAATAGTTATTCAAATAGGAAGCTAACAGCACCACTATGCCACTTCTATATACTCAGTTGTAATTATCTTTATGCAGGGTTGCATGTAATTGTTGTAATTATACTGATACAATTGACCCCAATTGTCATGACCATCTCCAGTGGACAAATTTGAAACCCATAAATTATACTTCGTCTGGCCTGAACTAAGGAGTGATGTCATAGCTTTCGCACAGCTATTGTGCATGCGTATCTCGCACACCGCCTTTGTACGCTCGTGATTACAGCTGCGGTTTACTGCGATTCGCCCGTTTAAGACTATGTGAAAGCTGTGACGTCACACCTTAGTTCAGGCCAGACGAAGTATAGCAAGCTTATTAGACATTTCAAATTTTTTCTTCAAAATCTAAGACCCCACATATGAAGTTGATACCATTAGCACACACAATTGTTTGACTGGAAATCAATGTCTTTCATCCCACAAAGACCTAACAAAATAAAGGTTGTGTTTATGATTAATTGCCTACTGTATTAATGTTGTTTTCACAAAGTGTTATTTCAGCCTCAATTCCAATGCAAACAGATTTATAAGGCGATATGGACAACAACGTAAAATAAGCAGGAAAGCCATCGTTCAACTTTTGTTAGCATGTAGTCGGGTGTATTACATGGTGACAGATGTCAAATTTTTATTATTTTTACCAAATTTAGTTAAAAGGTAGTACATATCAACTTATTTAAGTTTACCATCTTTCAAAGCTCCAAAGTATGTAATTAATAATCTTAAAGCGGGATTTAAGGATATGAAGTTTCCATCTTGATAGATTGGCCTTCACTCCAAAACCCCATCTGTAAAGTTTTGACCCGTTTTGATGCGAGAGCTAAAAACTTGATTTTGTAAGCCCATAGAGTACTGTGTAAAATTAATATTGGGGCATATTTTCGCTCATAACTTCCAAACCAAACATCCTTTGGCTCTAAGATTTCACAGGGCAAATGAGAAAAATAGTAGCTTTCTTCTGATACCACAGTGTTGACCACTTCCGGTAAAATCTGGGGACGAGGCTATTAGCGATTGGGCCATGGACTTTTAATACAAAATTTGGCCATTTATTACATGAAATTGACTAATTATTGACAGTTCAAAAACTGCCGATTTTGACCAGGGATTCAAAATCCGTCAGTATGTGTAAAACACATCAACATGCAAATTTGAGGTAAAGTACGTCGCATATGACGGATGTTTTAGGTATCACTGAATTGTGTATTATGTGCTGCTGGATGCTGACAATGCAAAAGTATAGGAAATTCGGTCACAATGTCATACAACAAATTGGTGAAAGTCATATTTTATTTACATTTTATACTGATGACATATAACATTATCATTGGATTTTATCTATTTTAATAAGTGTCATTACATAAATACACCATAATATAAATTTTCAAGTTTTAATCCCATTTGCAAGTTGAATTTGATCATTTGAAATTTGTATATTGATGCATACTGACTCTGCAAAGTTGACAATTTTTTTAACCAGCCGGTGCCCAAGGCACGGCTGGTTCTTGTATTTGGTCAGTTTTTTCTTCTTCTGGCAACATACAGAGCTTAAAAATGCTTATGCCAAACGCTTGGGCCAATTTAAGCCAAATTCAATCCAGAGGACCACTGACCCAACCCTCAAATGTGGCGTACACAGATTTGGGTTCAAGTGAATTTGAAGAGAAATATTAATTTTTTGGTGCAAAATCTAGAAAATCCTCCTTCTCCCACAAATCAAGAGCTATAAACACCAAACCAAAATGGGTCATAAGGACCCCCAAATCATGCTTCATATGGGGTGTTCACAGATAGTGTTTCAAGGTCACCTGGGCAGAGATAGGGGGAATTTTGTGCAAAATCGGGTATGGGGGGTTCGTTTTTGCGCTCGTATGAAGACCCTATCTTACGCCAGTATGAATGCGCCTAACCTTGGGTCGGCAAGAGCCAGCATTTCTTTAGCTGGTAAAGCCTTATTCATTTTGAAGAAAAGGTTAAATCTACTTACATGAGAATTTACAATCAATATAGGAGATGTTAGGAATTGATTTCTAAATATTTATAACGGGGAAACTCCGCTTCACCAATAATATAGTTGTGTACTTTTTTGTTGGGGGATTTATATTTTAATCGCAGCGATCCCTTTCAATTCCTACCGGATGTCAAGTCGCCCTTGGGTTGTTTGAAATTGCATTAAAGGATTATTGTCTGGTGAGCCCGGCCCATTCAAACAGCGTACCGTTCACATGAAATGACAAATCACATGAAACAACAAAATTAAAATGCTTTTACTCGACTGATGAATGTAAAAAAAAGAATTCGTATTTCAGGTACGGTTACATGTCCCATGGAAGGTTTCAAATATGCCTTATGTATGGCGGTTCTATGTTTTTTTTTCTCCTTATAGTCAAGAAAATGTGAAATAAAACACAAAAAAATAAGGAAATGAAATGGCTTGAGCGTAAAGGTCATGTAAAGGTCACAAGATTTAGAAAAGGTTGTTTTCCAAAAAAATGCTACTCCTACAGGTTGTGTTAAACTTATGCTCGGCATGGCGACAAATGTCATGAAAGGGGCATTTCCGGCCTGAGTTTAAAATATCTTTAAAAAATCATATCTACAATATGCAAGGTAGCACCAATAGATTGGTGCTACTTGAACTGGTGCATGCTATAAATTTGCTACAAGTCAATGGAGGTCATTCAGGGGTCAAAGGTCAAATTTTTGAAAATGCTCTGATTGAGCTGAAATTTTACTGAAATGATCCTTATGACATTCTAAACATATTTGAAATATTTTGAGATCAAAGGTCATTAAACAGGTCAAAGATCAAATCTTCAAAATGCTCCAATTGAGCTGAAATTTAACTGAAATTATCCTTATGACATCCTAAATATGTTGAAAATATTTTCAAGATCAAAGGACATTAAAGTCTGACTCAGAGATTTCGAAATATAATTTTTTTGTGTAATAATGAAAATAGTCAACTAGAACTAAAGATAGTAACCTAAAATGCACAATTCCAAAATTTGAGATGAATCGGATTTGTCGTTTTGATGCAGTAAACATTTTATGTGTAGTATTACGTCCCATAGGATACTGTGTATAACAAAAATTCCGGATCCGGAATTTTATAACAAAGTTGTGATTTTCTATATGAAGGAATTCGATTTAAGCTTAGCAATTTCACACAGTTATTAGTATATGGACAAACATTATGTACATGCAAAAAACACGATTTTTTTGGAAATTGAGGGCGCCCTCCTCAGGAAATCTCTGAGTCGGCCTTTAAGAGGTCGCAGGTCAAATTTCCAAAATGCTCCAATTGAGCTGAAATTTAACTGAATTGATTCTTATGACATCCTAAACATGCTGAAAATATTTTGAGATCAAAGACTATGCGCCAGGTGCGGCGATTGCCGCACCACTTTGAGAAGCAAAAAAAAAAAAGCGAGAGAAAGAGGAGAAAGAGAGAGAGGCAAAAAGAGAGGGAGAGAGGGAGAGATAAGAGAAAGAGGGGAAGGGAGATTGTGCGAAAGGTGGAATTCAAAGTTTCGATTGTCTTCAATAAGTATGGGTATTCAAAAATTAGGTAATATCAATGGCGGATCCAAGGGAGCCGTCTTCCCTCCCCCAACTCGCCAAAAAAAAAATCAATGCGACAATGATACTTAGCCTACTTTATACTCTGTTTAAATGGAAAAATACTTTGTAACCTATAAAATTTCAAAATTTTTCGCGGTACGCGCGGTTAAAGGTGCAACGAGAGATTTCACATAACAGGTGTCCCGGAAAAATATGAAAATTCTGTAAAATGTAAAGCTTTCTATCAAAAAATATTCCCATGTGAAATCTGAGATTTTCTTTGGTACAAAAATTGTGAAATTTCGAATTGACTATGTTTCACAGCCCATGTTTTACATTGAAAAGCAAATCAAAATTGCTTTTTTTTTCACTTTCAGGCATTTCTGTAGGCCAAATACCACCGCTCTTTTCCCGGGCGCCCTTAGTACATTGGGGGGTGAGGGGGAAATTCACCTACCATACAAGCAAAAAAAACCAACTTTCCCCACTTTCAGTAAAAAAAAATTACCCACCTTATAATAGCTTTTACCTTGCCCTGTGGACACATACAGAAAAACATGACCCTGCTTACATTGGAAAATACCTATAACGCCTAAAATTTGCAAAATTGTTCCGCACTATGCAACGTTATTTAAAAATGACATTAAGGTGGGCTTTCTCCAGATTTGAGAAATCCTTACACCAGTTATTATCTTTTTCAGACTGTTTTACTCAAAGTAAGCCTATATTACTATTTTAATAATTAACTTGCAATTTTAATTGGGTCAATCACTGCTTGGTTAATAAATCCCTTGAAAACTAATTACTCCTAAGTTTTGCCTGCACCCACACCCCCGCATTCGCTTACGCGGCACATGGCTTGCAATTAGGGGCCTACATCAGGGCAAAAACTAAAACATTTGATTTTGCTTTGCACAAAAAGGTTGGTCATGCATTAAAAATAATAAAAAAATTAAAAAAATTAAAAAAATGCAAAAATGTGTTTTTTGGGAAGTGAACATTGCTTGCCGCACTTTGCCCCGCACTCACCCCGGCAGCTCGATATTCATACGCGTACTCATCCATTGACCACTTTTGCATATAACAATGTTAAGCACCCATCAATTAATTTACTTTTAAAATGTTGGGGGGACTATACCTATAAGCCATTAATTATTTCAAACTGTTTTCTATCAAATTTGCATGGGAAAATGTGTTTTTGAACTCGAACATCTCAAGTGTTCCGCGCTTGTGGCGGGAGGGGACACCCCTTCCCGCCCCCACACCCAACAGCTTAATACCAATTTTCAATAAACCACTTAATATCTTATTTCAAACAACACTTAAAAAAACATCAACTATATATTTTATACTTTTTAAAACGTTGATCATACCTACAGAGTGGTCCAAAAAGGTTTACACTTTTTGTCTTAAAATTTCTCAAAGATATTTATTACCTACAATAACCTGGTGAAAATGAACAGTTAAAACCAGATCTCAAATACCAAAATGGCGTTCCAGCTGAGTAGGAAAACTAGTCAAAAACCATTTGGCCACACATGTAGCCCTAAGTCCTATGGGCATTCGTGTTAACATAATCAAATCCATTGGCAGTGAGCTGTATGTCTAACTCACGTAACCAACTATTGACCATCCCTTCATCATGAAACCAAAAAAGGGTTTTGGGAACCAAGAGACATACACTTGAATACCCTTTCAAAAATTAATGTTTTCCCATTACCATACAAATACGTTATTGCAATTGGAGAGAATTTAAAATTAAAAGGGGCTTGCATTCCTATCTTGTCATCACTTTACTTTTGCGCTATAGCTCATGTTTACCTACAAAATAAGGAAATTACAACTGCGGAAGGTTTGAATCAGAAAGTAATAAATAAAGTTCCCTGACGGGGTGCGTTGTTTAAATGTTTTTGAGTATCAATCTTTGCTATAATGAATCCCACCTAAAGGTACAGTCACACAGAAGACAGCTCCTGACCACCTCTTCCTGACTCACAAGACCGCAAAATTTTTTTCAAAATCGGCTACAGTCTTGTTTCAAACTTAAAAAATTTTGCAAGACAAGAGATGCCTAAATGCCTACCGTAGACGACAGCAACATAAAATCAACAAGATCAGTGGCACTTGTTCAGTTCCCACTCAGTCGCAGACCATAACAACACTGCAGCACAAAGTTTGTGACATGTTGCTTATCAAGACTGCAAGTCGGGCGCTTTTGGCACAAGAAAAAGTAGACTTTTTTTGACCACCTATATAAGCATTAAAAAGCAATATACATACACATGTAAAGTGAACCACTTCCAAATTTCAAGTTTTTTCTTCTATCAATTTGCTGGAAAAATTGAATTCAGTGAGAGAGATGGAGGTAGAGTTTGTAAAGAGCATATGGAGAGAATCATGAATGAGGAAGAATGAGTGGGATCAAAGGTAGAAGCGCTGATGTGGGGAGGGCCAGTTTAAAGTCCGAACTCAGAGATTCCGGAGGAAGGGCGCCCTCAATTTTCCAAAAAAATCGTGTTTTTTGCATGTCATATGCTTGTCCATATACTAATCACTGTTTGAAATTGCTAAATCTGAAAGGAATATTTCATGATTCTTGATATTTTGGGAAAATTTTGGTATGGATGGAAGCTTATAAATCAAAAATACGTGAAAATTGTCCACATTTTGTTTGAGTAATTTTGCCCTTTTAAATTTCCGCCCAATAGCCTTTACTCAAAAACGCTTCCGACAAAGTCCACCATCGCAGGCAAATGGTATCATATCGCAGTGTTGCCACTTATAATAATTAAAACACAACGAATGAAACAAAATATGTCATTCTGTAAACTTATTTTTCTAATTTTAATTATTACTTTCATTCATCCTCAATATTACAGTTGTCAGCAATAACAATTCGATTCAACACAATGTTTGCATCACTTTGACGTCACGACGAGGAGAGCAAAATTGGGGCGCTTTTATTGGCGAAAACCGCCCGTTTTCTCCTTCGATGTCCAAAAAGCAAAAATTAAATGCCGCTATTTTGCTAATTTTACATCAAATTGTATTATTTTTCGGAATTCGTGATGTTATGTACATAATATTTTAATGAATGTTAAGTCAAACTGACTACAAAAATCTTTGACATTTTCCTTTAAATCAATTCCTTCATATAGAAAATCAAACCTTTGGTATAAAATTCCGGGATCCGGAATTTTTGTTATACACAGTATCCTGTGGGACATAACTACACATACATGTTTACACTGCAATCAAAACGAAAAATCCGAATTCATCTCAATTTCGAATTGGTACATTGTTAGGTTACTATCTTTAGTTCTAAGTTGACTATTTTTCATTATTACACAAAAATAATATTTCGAAATCTCTGAGTCATACTGTCAAGGGTGATGGCCTGATTTAAGGATATGAAGGATTCATCTTGAGAGCGTGGTCTTCACTCCAAATCCCTATCTGTAAAGTTTTCGCGCCGATATTTCAATCCGTTTTCACATTTCGAGCTCGAAACGTGATTTTGTAAGCCCCATAGAGTACTGTGTAAAATTAATCTTGTAAAATGGGACACATTGTCGCCTCATAACTTGCCCACCAAACATTTTGTGGCTCTAAGATTTCCACAGGTAAATGAGAAAAATAGTAGCTTTCTTCTGATACCAAATTTGTTGACCACTTCGGTACAATCTGGGCGTCTGGGGACAGCTATTAGTGATCGGGCCATGGACCTTTAGAGGGTTAATCCGGGAAGTGTGGAAGGCAATAATGAGAAAGGAAAAAAGGAAAGGCAGCTGGAACCTCAGAGTGATTAGTGCAAGTTGGAGAGATCGGATTTATGTGATGATGGAGTTGTGTCCGAGAGTGTGTTTAGATGGAGAAGGATGCCATAGGAGTGGGCAGTGAGTGTGGTATGTTCCAATTTTAAGAGAAAAGGGGATGCAATGAGTTGTGTGCATATTAGAGGTGGTGAAGTTGTTGGTGCATTCAATGAAAATTGTGGAGAGGGTTCTAGAGAGTAGGATTCGTAAGATATTGGAAGTGGATGAGATGCAAATTTGGTTTTATGCCAGGGAGGGAACGATAGATGCAGGTTTTATTTTTGAGGAGTGAGTGATATTAAAATGTAACACAACTCAACACAAGTGTGTTATATCGTGTCATTCATTACGTTTTATCATTATATTACGTTTAAAAACATCAAACTTTAAAACAACAGCAAATAAATAGAACCAATACAACCTTTTTTTAAAAAGTTAAAAATATTTATACAAATCGGCCTCCTTCAGGAATATAACCTGAAGAGGCCTAATATCTGAAATAATGTTTTCAAATCTGGAACGCTATAATATTTTCTAAGAATAAGCGCATAATAAACGCACTCAGTAAACATGTTTTCACAGAAAGAGCACAATCACAAGGAATACAACAACCGAGGACTGGCTCACCTCTAAAGCAAATGACTATGGGTCATTAAGTATGACCAATTTTACAATCGCGCTAATACCTCTCGTTCCCGTCGCCCAATCAAACCTGACTCCAACCGCTGCAAGTTGTTGAAAAGCTGCATTTTATATTAGGAAATGATCCCCAGCATTTGCCACCTATTTTGAGGAGTGCAAAGAGGATATCAAGCCTAAAGGGAGAAGCTGGTATCTTTTGTGTTTTTAGACGTGGAGAAGGCACCGAGGAAAGTGATGGATTGGGCGATGAGGAAAGAGAGAGATATCAGAAGTAGTGGTTAGAGCCGTGAATTAGTTTGTAAAGGAGCGAAGACAGGGATGGGTCGATTTTTGGCCCTGAGGCGTTTGAGGTTGAGGTGGGTAGCATCAGGTTCTGTACTTTCATCAACATTGATTTTGCAATTGGTGTTGGATTAGTCACAGAGTGCAAAAGAGAAGGTTGTTGATGATGATATGTTGTATGCTGATGACTTAATTGGTTTTAATGTGTGAGACAATGGAAGACTGAGGGAGAAGTTCTGGAATGGAGGAGGGCTTTTGAGAGCAAGGGTCCAAAGGTAACCTTGGTGAAGACAAAAGTGCTTTGTGAGCGGGGGTGGAGAGGGAGGTGGTAGTAAGTAAGTGTAGACCCTTGTGCATGTGTGGGAATAGTGTAAAAGCAAATTTCATGTGTTGTAGTAAATGGGTCCATATATGGAGATGCACAAAGATGAACACGGTGACCCCCAAGTTTGGCAAGAGATTTTATGTTGTGAAGAATGCCTAGAATGAGCTGGAGGATGGTAAGAACAGGATGACCACTTGTGTGATGAGGTGGAGTCGGTGAAGGAGTTCACATACCTAGGGGACAAGGTTAGTGGGGGTGGTGGATGCAAGGTGGCGTTTGACAGCTAGAGTAGGTATGGATGGGTGAAGTTTAAGGAATGTGGGTAGTTGTTGCAAGGGAAAAAGATATCCTTTGAAAGGAATGGTGTATAAGGAATGGTGTATAAGGTTGTGTGAGAGATCAGTGATGCTGTTGGGAGCGAGACGTGGTGTCTGAACAAAAATGAGATGGGGATTCTGAGGAGGACAGAAGAGCAATGATGGAGGCGTGTGAGTGAAGTTGAGGATAGATGAAGACTGAGGACCTTCATGCAAGATGTTTTGGTGTTGGAAGAGGCCGTGGCCGTCTGGCCGAAGGCAAATAGCATGCGTTGGTATGGGCATTGTTAAGTAAGGATGGCAAGCATGTTCCTTAGAAGGGGGCTGTTGATTTTCGGGAGGGGGCGCGGTGGGAGGTTTGAGGAGGAGGGGACATCCAAAGAAGACAATGGAAGAAGCAAGTGAGGAGGAGAGTAGGAGGGTTGGTTAATGGAGGATTCATTTAATCGGTTGAAATGGGAAGGAGGAGTAGGAGGGCGGTTCTGCAATGTGAGGTGAATCCGGACACAACCTGATTTAATACTTTGGTTTACTACTACTCTACTACTTAAAAAGGTTTCGCTTTTCCAAATTTTAAATAGGGTTCGCTATTCTCGAAACTAAAAAGGGTTTGGCAATTCCGAATTTCAAAAATGGAGTTCAGTATTCCGAATATTAAAAGGTTCCGTCATTTGACACCAAATACTGTTAACCCTTAATATAATATTGCATGCCGTATAAGTGGTGTAATGGCTACGAATGATTAATACAACTTGGGGGAAGAAGGGGGCCGGGGTGGGGTGACATGTTGGTGCCTCATGTGACCTTTCGCCCATTCACAAACCCGCGGTCCGGCAGAATGACACTAGTGTTCCGAGGACCGCGATGATTTTTTTTTGGTGCTCGTCTGCAAGAATTTCAGAAGGCAGCAAATTGGATTACTCTGGTCATATGTCTGTAAGCGAGTGTGTGGATCAAAATGTTAACCCTTAAAGGTCCCTGGACACGGCTGATAGATATTTCTTAATTTCTCTTACAAATTTTCTACCTCAACGTATCCTGATCATAATCGCAACACATATTTTTAAAAGTGAACATCGGGGAAGTGTAAATTTTCAAGATCATATACCCAACTGACAAGGACGTGCCTTCTCCTTTTTCGCGAACGCGTATCAGACTTGCTGAGTTGGATTTGACCCCACCCGTTTAAATGACGTCGAGTACAAGTTTTAACAAAGCCACCTCTGGTCTTGTTTAAGCGGACGAACAAAACCCCGCCATGTATCTCTCCTTAGTCGGTTTCTTTGTCTGGTAACTTGAATAAAGCTATTCTATTCTGTTCTGATTCTCCTGGCGGTAACGGGTCGCGCGCTGGTGGCATCCATCGACAATACTCGCATTAATCGATTTAAGAATAAAAAGGGCCAACAAATCAAAAAAATTATGCCATGATATGATACACGTTACGAAAAGAACGCATAAGTCAACTGTGTACGTATGCAAGAAACCTGCCATTGCCACGTCCGTTCCACGATGACGATCATGACGCTTCTCTCTTATTTGTTACTCGGACTCACAAACGCTGGTCTCGCGCCAGCGCAATAATCTGCTTTCGTTTTGGAATTTCCCTTTGAAGCCTGTTCCAAAACACATGATATATTCCAATTTTTATCAATATAGGTTTCTTCTCAAATATTCATGCAGATTTTTACATTGATACCAATACATACTATAATGCAACCATTTTTGTGGGTATTATAAGTATGTTGAAAGCATTTCCATGGACCTTTAATATATTTCAAGGCCGTAGAGTTTCCGTAAGGGCAAACGATGATGCAACTTGGTGAAAGGAGGGGGCGGGGGAGGTTGACATGTTGGTGACCTCATGTGCCTTTGTCCCCATTGCACAAACTGCGACGGAGACTACACTCGTTATCCGGGGACCGGGATGTATTTTAGGTCGTCACGATAGGAGAAGACCTTATGTGCAGCTGATCCGTGGGGTGGGTCTGCGCGTCGGCGTGAGCATTTCTTGTGAACAAATATCTGGAGATCTATACATCACACAGAGCTGAAACTAGGTGGAAGGGTGTCGTGGGGTTACGGATTCTCGAACTGATTAATTTTATCTCAGTAAATATGCATTCTAAGTACCTACTTTGCATAGATTAATTAGTGCATATTTAACCTATTTCATGATTTTCATTGACCTTTTTTGTGAACAAAATATCGGGAGATCTTTACGTCACACAGGGCTGACAACTTGGTGGAAGGGTGCGGGCTACATATTCTCGAACTGATGGTCGATTTATCACCAGAATATATGCTTGTAGTACCTAATTTGCCTAATTACCTTCGCTATATTGATCTATCTTTTTCATGATTTTCATTGACACTTGTGAACAAAATATCTGGATATTGTACGTCCACCGTCTGAGACGTGGTGGCTCGAACTGATTTGGCTATTGGGGTGTGGTAGGGGTGTGGTCCTTGAAGTATTGGGTGTTGCCCAGGGTATGGGGTGTGGTCTGTGTGTTGCCTGGGTATGGTCCACGGTGTGTGTGGTTCGTGGTGTGTGTGCTGTGTGGGTATGGGATGGTGTCAAGGGTATGGGGTGTGGTCAGGGGTATGGGGTGTGTTCAGGGGTAATGGGGTGTTGTCAGAGGTATGGGGGGTGGTCAGGGTATGGGGTGTGGACGGGGGTATGGGGTGTGTCAGGGGTATGAGGTGTGTTCAGGGGTTGGGGTGTGGTCAGGGTATGGGGTGTGGTCAGGGGTAGGGGTGGGGGTCAGGTATGGGGTTGGTCAGGTATGGGTGTTGTCTGGCGGTAATGGGGTTGTGTGGTGGTATGGGGGGTTGTGGTCTGGCGGTAATGGGGGTTTGTGGTCTGCGGTATTGGGTTTGTGGTCTGGCAGTAATGGGGTTTGTTGGATGTGGTTGTGGTCTTGGTGGTTTGGGTTGTGGTCTTGTGTTGTTGGGTTGTGGTCCTGTGTGGTTGGGTGTGGTGCTGTGTTTGTGGGTTGTGGGTCTGGGGTGTTGGGTCTGTGGGTGTTGGGTCTGGGGTGTTGGTGTGGTCTTTGGGTGTTGGTGTGGTCTGTGTGTGTTGGGTGTGGTCTGTGGGTGTGGTCCTGTGGTTGTTGGGTGTTGTTTTGCTGTGGACATCCAATTGTGTTTTGGTCTGTGTAAGTGTGGTCACGGGTGTGGTGGTTGTATTCCCTAGGGGTGGGTCTGGAGTTATGGGGTGGTAGTTGTGTTATTGCATAGGGGCTGAACAATTGCGAGGTGTGGTGTGGTGGTTTCCGTGGAATAGGAGGTTGGGGTGTGGTCTTGGAAATATTAGTGTTGCCCAGGGAATGGGTGTGGTCTGGTTGGTGTGGGGTATGGTCCCCGTTGGTATTGGTTCAGAGGTATGGGGTGTTTTCCGGGAAGGTGTTTTGATGTTGTGGTCTATGGGTAGGGGCTGTGGTCTGGGGGTCGGGGGTGTGGTTTGGGGGTAAGGGGTGTGGTCTGGGGGTAGGAGGGTGCTCCTTTTATGGGGATGTGGTTATGGGGTGTGGTCCGGGGTGTGGAGAGGTGGGTTGGGGGTAATGGGGTAATGTCCGGGGGTTATTGCATAGGGCTAACACTTGTGATGGTGTTGTGTGTGGGTCCGTGATATGGGGCGTGGTCTTCTATGGTTTCGGAACCATTACATATAATCGTACGACCTATTTGGGACCGCCTGTCCCTATTTTTTAATATATTCATGAATCATTTTAATTAGGGTTAAACGGGTTAAACCTTTTTAAAATTCTGAATTGCGAAACCTTTTTAAATTCCAGAATGGCAAAACCCATTTTAATATTCGGAATAGCACAAAACCTTTTCAAAGGATGCGGAAAAGTGAATGTAAAAACCCTGTTCGGAAAAATGAACCTTCGGAATTATATTGGGGGAGAGGACCCCAAAAAAACATACATTTTTTTGTGTTGTTTTTTTTTTGTGTCATAGCATGTGTACAGTCCATTTCATGCAGTGGCCTGCCTGCCCCCCCCCCCCAGGATATGGAAACATGTAAGCATGTCCCAAAAGCAATCCTCTAAGATGGTGCTTATTATTTTTCAAAATTTTACAAATGTTCTCCACATACTGTTCCAAATTTCATGTGATTGCTTCATTGGTTTTTAGAAACAAAAGGCGAACGTAATTTAACACAATCACAATTAAAAGAGACACTGTGCACATTTGAAATATAGTGCGCCCTCATGATTTTTTCAAAAGTGATGTGTTTGCATGGTTGTAAAGCTTTTATAGCTTAAAACCCCTCACCTGATGTGAAGCTCAAATCAGTGCCCTTAATGGGTAAACAAACGATTTTACAATAAAATGACTGCGAGTCATTAATCAGCAGACGAAGAAATGGGTTTACACTCAAAAAACACCAGCCGGGTTGATCCCACGCACTGCACCCTGTTTGACCGCTTCTGTGACTTTATGGTTTTAATATGGTTAGTATGAGTCTATGATATTCACATCACAATACATTTGATATTTTGAATATATTTTAGAATGCTCTTGTACTTTCATTATCAATTGGAAAGTAAGTGCTTGAATTTTCACCATAAATATTTTGGAAGTTATAGATCACAAGCCTTGTTTACCTGTTGGAGTTTTAAAGTGGAAAAATTAAATATCGCACTTAGAAAACAATAAATACAGAGATATCACATAGAGAATGTCCATTTTGGAGTTACAGTTTCATCCGTATTTTTCAAAGGAAGCTCCGATTGTTTGTCAACAAAATCATTGAAAGGCTTTTAATTTTTTTCCTCAAATTCAATTTAAAAGCCTTCAGAAGGGGTAATTCCACATTAAGCACATCCCCATTACAAGCATGTCCAAAAAAAGTGGTACAAATCAGAAAAAAAAATGGTTAAATATGAATTTCATTTTCATAATAAGTAATCGTACTGGCATAATGTTTATTAAGAACAAAGACAGGCTTTTCAATGAGTTTGTTTCATCTACGTGCTGTTGTCAATCCAGGAAGATATATACTTTAATGCGATACACCAAAATCGTTTTGTGCCACCTTTTATGCATGGGCAGAGTTGTTTCGCGCAGTACTGATGTATGCCACCAAAAGCTCACAAAGATGCAACTTGCATATTGAAACAAACACAATTAAAGTAGGACAAGGAAGTCTGAGTTTGTTTGAACACAAGATTTTAATAGTCACATAATCAGTTCAATGATAAAGATCTCTTTTCATAAATAATACACGCCTACACGTTCAATGATATGAAGCTTTGAATTTATTACAAAATTGGTTTATCTGTTAAAATCATGCCAGATGAAATGCAATTGCAACCAAAATAAAACACTCCAAATCCAAGAAATAGTGTAAAAATATGCCACTTCTTGGCATTTGACTAATTGTTGAAGTCAATAAAAATTTGAATTTGGAAGCAAAGTATCAATATAGGAATTGCCTTTCATGATACTCAAGACCAGAACACGCCTCCTCCAGGTTGCTGTAGGTTCATGGTTCTCTTCTATACAAACTCTAGCATGTCGATGTATTCACTTAAAGCCAGAACTACTGATCATAACTTCCACCCGGGCGCACACATTCACTATCTTACCCCACTGCTTACTCAGCACCTCGTTATTCGAAACAGCGGTACAATGTTGGCACATAATTACGGTTGATGTTACATTGGCTCCAAATGAATGGTTAGGTTCTATGAAAAGCTTTGGGAGTTAAGTGACGAGTTGTGTAGAGTACGAGATTCTGTTTCTGACAGAGCATTTTGCTCAGTGGTTACAGCCACAGATAGAGCACAGGTCAGTGACTCCTCAAACCTGAGTCTCTTCATGTGAAGTCACACGACTCATTAGGCTCATTCTTTTGAAATGTGTGGCCGAAAGGCTGCTGGATTTTACTCATTTGTAATCTAATTCATTAGCACTTTTAAAAAAGTATGGCATTGTTATGTTACAGTACTTGGGGAAAATCTAACGACTTACACAAGTTAATATTTTTTTATTTTTTAACGATTGACAACAAAAACCCAGAATTCATATAAAAACATAGGGCAAATTTATACCCTTATTTTAATCAAGTACCCATATGTGGTGTTGTTGGGTAAGTTTAACACAACTGGATTGTTTTTTAAAATTTGTATATATTTTTTGTGCCAGGTATATCTATTCCAAAATTTATACTCAGATTTTTTTGTAAAATTTGCACTGCGTGTTTTTAGAAATATACAATATGTGCCACTCCAAGTTACCACCTTTTCTATTTCCAAGGCATAAATTAAAAAAACACAATAAAAAAATGCTATATGTTGTCCATACAGTTCCACTTTTTCTTATGTATTTTCATGTCTTTGAATGCCTTTTGAATTGTGCAACTAGTATTTTATAAAGGGAAGCTCAAAATGGCAAAGGAGTGCAGCCCTGGTTTCAATTGTAAATTTCAAATTAAAAAAAGAAAAAACCTAAAAAATTAAAAAAAAAAAAAAAAAAAGAGAAAATTGATATCTTATAAGCAATTTTTTCGATTGAGAATCGGATCCCGACGAATTGGGAGGATATTGGGCAATGTTTTATGATTGACGTCATGGTTGTTTCTCATTGTCACCCCGGGGCACCGCCATTGGACAGATTGCAAGACTTGTGTCTGCAGCCAATGCCATCTGCCGTATTAGTTCTGCCATTCAAACACTCATCGGAGCAATTAGCAGGGAGAAACATGGCAGACACTGGTTGCTGTGTGTCCATGCATTATGGACTGTTGTTACTGTCCTAGATGTCGAAGCTATGTAACTATTCCCAACCGCGGGGGGGGAAGCTCCCAAAATGCGTGTGATGAGAACGTGAAAATTGATTATGGGAATCGGCAGACTGTCACAGTCGGAGCGCCGTGGCCAGATCCGTGGCAAAAACTGGTAACAACCGCTGACTCATTGGAAAACCGTGTTGCCAAACTCGTTTAAAAGTTCTTCCATGTGGAGCTTACTGGGTGGGTGATGTTTTCAATCTCTCTCTTCACACGTGCACTAATTTTTTTAACAAATGCAAGTACATGAATCACCACATTTTCCCTCAAATTGATACCAAATATAGTGCCCATTTGACATTTTAAAATATTCGAAAATTCCACCGGCAAGCCTTCGTGAACTGTGAAATCAATGGTACTCCAACCTGGCATCCCGGCATTTGCTCGCACTGGTCGGCCATGACGTTAAAATGGTCGATGGCAGAGAGAAAAAAGTGTGTCCCTAGATCATCAATCGATCTGCAGGAATATTTGTATCACTCATTGTAACTCACCAAAAAATCATACTCTTCAAGAGCTGTCACCATGCTGTCTACTCAGTCTTTCTACGAATATACAAAAACCAGTAAGGAATACAAAATCCTTGTGCAGAGATTTTGGGCGGATGGGTTTTGTGTAGGATCGCTGGTTCCCAAATTTTGAGACATACTTTAGAAAAGTATGAGTATCGCCTAAATTTTTTTTTAAATCTTTAAAAGTATCAGAAAAAAAATAAAAAAAATAAAAAAAATAAAAAAAATAAAAAATTTCTAATTTTTAAAAGCTATGCGAGCAGGAAGCTGAGGAGAAACCGTTTTTTTGCTTAACCCTCGCACAAACTAAATTCACCAAAGCTCACTGTTTTGTCAATTGAGAGGAAAAAATGCACTAAGTCCGAAGTACTGTATAAGTCATATTTATGCGTGCAGTTCTTGTCGCGAATTTACCAAGGGACGAACATTCGAGAGTTTTTATTTTTCACGATTGTCAAATTTGTACACAGGAAAGTTCCTATAAACTTGACAAATTGACTCATACTTATAATCAATTTCACATCCTGATAGTGTTTACATTATTATATCTTTTTAAAGTTCTAACTATATACCATTTCCAAGCTGAACCCCGTTTTCTGCGGCGTATTTGCCGATCTAAGCTCTTAATTCCGGTGGGTAAACACCATTTTCCGCCCCGATTTTCTTCGCTGCCTCGGTCTTTTTTGTCGGTCATTTCTCTGGTTAGTCAGTCACGGTGCTTAAATCGCAGTGCAAACTTTTTGGACCTTTAGACCATTTCCTCGATAGATGATCGCGTCATATTCATATTGATTTACTACAGATTTTCAGTTTTACGATGAATTATAATAAGTCCGAATATGATCAAAACCCAAAATTTTCTCCGATTACAGTAACTCCTGTACACATGAAAACAATGCCAAAATTCAAGGGTAAAGGCACAATGCACATGGGAATGAGGCATTAGATTTCAGAGAGGTTGAAGTTGAGATTGGGGCATTTTTTGTGGGTACCCACCCCGCCGCTTCGCTGTTTTTTTTAAAGTACATTATTTTGCCGCGATTTTGTATTTTTGCGGTTGTATTTTTATATATTTTCAACGAAATTCGCGAAATAAAAGCCTCACGAAAATTTCTACTTATACAGTTAGCGATGACGTCGTCAAAGCAAGACTCATATTGGCACAACATCGCTGCTGGCGGGCCACGACACCGCCGTAGCGTGCAATCCCGGGTCATGGGACTTGGGGCCCAAAGGGCCTGGTCGAATCCCAGCCCTAACATTATACGGCCATTTTTCTTACTGGGTATTATCACGTATATACCAGCAGTAGACATTTATTACCTACTCACTAGACGACAATCGCTGGCCAAGATTCCGTGTATTTTTTTGCCCGCATAGACGGATAGATATACAAGCGGGCTGTCGGCACCTCAATGCTGCGAGTAGCTATGTGGTTACACAGGCTCTCAGCGGCCTCAGTATGTCTCCATACAGCCAATTTTTGTTTTTTTAGATCTTTTTGGCATATTTTGCATTTTTTTATAAAAA
>JAMKCH010080716.1:0-12756 GCA_023653785.1 Ophioderma brevispina | reverse complement strand
TCGGCAGTTATGACCGTTTAAACGAACGAAAATACAGACCGTGTAAATGGATAGGAAATTAAACGGTAACTCCCAGCTCTAGCAGACTCTATAGTCTTTCATACCAGAGACTAATATGAAAAGGTTAGCAGTAATGCCATGTTTACACCAGCCTGTGCATGTAACTCTAAAATTGTAATTCGAAGCCTCGTACTCAAATTAGACTCGTACTCAAATCTCATTGATATTAAAACCATGTACGACCGGTCAAACAACGTAGTGAGAATCAACACTTGCATGTTTTCTTGTTGTGTTACACGCCACTTCCGTGTCATCTGCTGAATTAATGTCGCCGGCGACGTTAATTATAAAATGGTTAACTCTTTTTATACCCAGGTCATAAGCACACTGATTTGGGCTTAAAAAATTCAGTTGAGGGCTAAGGCTAATGATGGAAGTTGATTCTTAGTTTCCTGTTGGAGATTTTTAAAAGGTGATGAGGTCCAATTTCATTATTCCTTATAATTCATTATTTACTGTCATTTCATTAAAGGCATGTTGCATACATTGTACACTACTAACCTTATATTACAAAAACAAAATGTTTACAGGTGCCTAATTAACAAAACAGGGGTATTTGCAGGTTTATTTCTTCAAAAGTTTATGACAAGCGGGACAAAAATCTGAAGGAAATTAGTGCTGTAATCGATTGTCGCAAGTATCGATTGTCGCTATATTTTAAAACTTCCGACATGTCGATACACAAAATGGTAGTATCGATACTAAACGACATCAAAGGCAAATGTCAAAAACGCTTGACAACTCACTTGATCAGACAATGAAATCGCCTGTTCTTCCTGCTTGATTATTTTTAATTTATCGGTCATCAATCAGTATCACTGAAATAAACCTCGGCAGCGGACTTTCAGCACACAAACATGACAGACAATTTCGGAGTTCATATCCACTAACGTGACCATTGCTTGCAATTGCAATTTAGATTAGGCCAATGGAATTTGATTCTTAGTTTCCTGTTGGAGCACGCATCAGATTTGCCGCTGTGGCAAATATTTCATTATTTTGTGAAAAAAATGTTTTTCTTGAAAACTTGGTAATAAAAACAAATTTTCAGTGTCTCAAAATATTCAAGCATCCCTTCCTGCTCATTTTAAGCAGTTTCCTTGGGAGTGGTGTCACAGTATACCATTAATAATGAATTCCCTCCAGATTTTTGTCCCGCTTGTCATAAATACTTGGTGCAAAAATGCTTGAAATGATTTTTAAAGTTTTGAAGAAATAAACCTGCAAATACCCCTGTTTTGTTAATTAGGCACTTGTAAACTTTGTTTTATGTAACAAATATAAGGTTAGTGGTGTATTCAAGATGTCTTTAGATGAAATAATGAAATGACAGTAAATAATGAAATTACAGTAAATAATGAATAATGAAATTGGACCTCGTCACCTTTTAAAAAATCTCCAACAGGAAACTAATCTCAACTTCCATTGGCCTTTAATAGCGTAATCTGTAACTTGTAGCAGCTGTGAAAAACGTCGGCTTTGTGTAGACTTCACATATCGCTACGCATTTACGAAACACAGCTGTCGTTTGGAAAAAAAAAATATCTGAAACGTCTACTGATCAACAGGAAACATATTCGCTACTACAAATCTAACAAGTTTTTTATTTTGGAAAGGTGAAAAGAAAGAAATTGTTAAGGAAGTTGCTTGTCAATTACAGCATCATTTCAGTGCATCAACTTCTCCATAGAGTTTGTACAGATGCGCAGCAGACGAGTTCTTATGACTGTCATTTTCTGCGCATCAAAGGGACGAAAATGTGTTTCAGATTGAGGTCACGGGATCATGTTTACATTTGCCGATTGGCTAAGCTGTAATTTATGGACGATAAATGATTTTTTTTGATTGGCTAACGTGGTACGGCGGCACACTTCAAAGGACTTGCAATCTATGAATGGAGAGTCCCGTGATTTTAGTTCATTCACGCGGGGGTGTCAGTGCCCCGATAATTGCTAATATTATTTGTATATTTTGAACAAAAATGACGAACGTGTAAATGGATAAGAAATTAAACGGTAACTCCCAGCTCGAGAGACTCTATAGTCGTTCAATACCAAGACTAATATGAAAAGGTTATGCAGTATGCCATGTTTACACAAGCCTGTGCATGTAACTTAAAATTGTATTTCGAAGCCTGGACGAAATTGTGGATCACGAAATGGCCTTTTATCAGTCAAAATGTTTCATTCCATGAATTAGATTCGTACTCAGAATCTCATTGATATTAAAACCAATGATACGCCCGTCAACAACTCGTGAGAATCAACACTTGCATTGTTTTCTTTTGTGGTTACACGCACGCTTCCGTTCGTCTGCTGTATTTAACTTCGCCGGCGACGTTAATTATAAAATTGTTTAACCTCTTTTTATACCAGCCATAAGCACACTGAATTTGGGCTTAAAAATTCAGGTGAGGGCTAAGGCTAATGATGAAGGTTGATCTTAGTTTCCTGTTGGGATTTTTAAAAGGTGATGAGGTCCAATTTCATTATTCCCTTATAATTCATATTTACTGCATTTCTTAAATGGCATGTGTGCATACAATTGTACCTACTAACCTTATATTAAAAAAGAAAATGTTTACAGGTGCCTATTAACAAACGGGTATTTGCAGGTTTTATATTTCTTCAAAATTTATGACCACGGAACAAAATCTGAAGGAAATTAGTGCTGTAATCGATTGTCGCAAGTATCGATTGTCCCTATATTTTTAGAACTTCCGACAGGTCGATACACAAATGGTAGTATCGATACTAAATGACATCAAAGGCCAATGTCCAAACGCTTGACAACTCACTTGATCAGACATGTAAATCGCCTGTTCTTCCCTGCTTGATTATTTTTACATTTAGTTCGGTCACCAATCAGTATCACTGAAATAAACCTCGGCGCGGACTTTCAAGCACACAAACATGCAGACATTTCGGAGTTCATATCCACTAACGTTACGCATTGCTTGCAATTGCAAGTTAGATTAGGCCAATGGAATTTATTCTAGTTTCCTGTTGGAGACAACGCATCAGATTGCGCTGTGGCAAATATTTCATTATTTTGTGAAAAAAATGTTTTTCTTCTGAAAACTTGGTAATAAAAACAAATTTTCAGTGTCCTCAATATTCCAAGCATCCCATTGCCTGCCTCATTTTAAGCAGTTTTTCCTCTCCTTGGGAGTGGTGTCACAGTCTAACATTAATATGACTTCCCTCCATTTTGTCCCGCTTGTCATAAATACTTGTTGCAAAAATGCCTTGAAATGATTTTTACAAGTTTTGAAGAATAAACCTGCAATACCCCTGTTTTGTTAATTAGCCACTTGTAACTTTGTTGTTATGTACAAATATGAAGTTATTGGTGTAATTCAAGATGTTTTAGATGTAATAATGAAAATGAACAGTACCTATTAAATTACAGTAACATAATTAAATGGACCTCGTCACCTTTTAAAAAATCTCCACAGGAAACTAAGAATCACTTCCATTGGCCTTAGCCTTAATCTGTAACGTGTAGCAGCTGTGAACAACGTCGCTCTTTGTGTAGACGTCACATATACGCTACGCCTGTTACGAACCCAGCTGTCGTTTGAAAAAAATATCGGAAACGTCTACTGATCAACAGGAAACAGATTCGCTACTACAAATCTACCGAGGTTTTATTTTGAACGGTGAAAAGACAGAAATTGTTAGGAGAGTTGCTTGTCAACTTACAGCATCATTTCAGTGCCTCAGCTTCCCATATAGTTTGTACAGATGCGCCGGCAGAGACCGAGTTGTGTCTCGGTTAGGACTGTCATTTTCTTTTGCCTTTCTCTGCGCAGTCAAATGGACGAAAATTTGTTTCCAAGATTGAGGTCACTGGATCATGTTTCATTTGCCGATTGGCTAGCTGTAATGTTATGGACATAAATGATTTTTTTTTTGATTGGCTAACGTGGTAACGGCGCCAGCTTCAAAGGACTTGCCATCTATGAATGGAGAGATCCCGTGATTTTAGTTTCATTCCGCGGGGGTGGTCAGTGCCCCGATAATGCTAATATTATTTGTAATTTTGACAAGTTACTGTAATTAAAAACCAAGGAGCTATAAATTCTGCCAACGCACTCATAATATTATGTGGTCGCTGTTGTTGGAAATAAACCTGCCTTCGTGCATGTATAACCATGGACGTAATACAGCTTGTTTTTAACGATGCGGTGCACACAGGACTTGGGATGTGGTTGCTTAGTGCCGTTGTGCACAAGGCTTAAGAGGAGCCGTTGTTTATTTTACATACATTATGTGATTATCCAGAAAAAAAAAAAAAAAACCCGATCTAATGTTATCGACATCGGATGTTTGTCTTCCGACGTAATCGATACCAAAGTTTATCGATTACGCACTAAAGGAAATTCTTATATTTAGGTATTGTGAACCCTCCTCCCAAGACCCTGCTTAAATGAACAGGAAGGGATGCTTGAATATTTTAGAGAGCAACTGAAAATTTGTTTTCTCCTTGGCTTTTCGTGATCCCCAGTCTCGTCCACAGCCTCGTCCCCCCCCCCCCCCACTATACCTAAACAAAGGTGAGATTTTTATATCCTCTGAACGGCTAGAGCCTTAGTAAATCCATGTTCAGGGGTGCAAACGTGTCGGGAGCGGGAGCCCCGCGCGCTCACAGGAAATGAGAGCGTCAAATTGAGGAAATGTGACAAAAGGGTCAAAAATGAAAGCGAAAAAATCTTGAGGAAAAATAAGAAAATGAAAGAGGAAAACTGGAAAGAAAAGGAGCAAAGAGGAAATAGGGAAAGGAAAATAAGAAAAGACGGAGAAGAGGATCCAATGCAACAGAGTTGCTCTGAATTGCCATTTTGGAAGGGGATGGACCTCTAGTAAGGAAACCTAGGGGGAAACATGAGGAATACAAACGTGCAGGGGAAATTGCTGAAGAAACCTTGGGAAATCCTTTAGGAAACAGGAATCTAGAGAAACCATAGTGTGGGGCAGTGATTTTTGTACTCCCCCCACCTTTTTATTTTAAACCCACCCTTTTTTATTGAAACAAACCTTTATATTGAAGAAATTACCCACCTTTTTATAATTCATCTGGAAATTCTACGCTGTACAACAACACCGTTGTTTATTGTACCTCTTATGTGTAGATAACCTACACACAGAGATCCTTTCCTTTTTTGTTTTGTTCGATTTAAACCAGATTTGGCCACAAAAAATGCACATGTCATTTAAGGGGAACCTAACTTGTTGATGTTATGAAAAACACTATTAATTTTTAAATTGTGATGCATCAATGGCAACCTATTGCACAGATAGTAATTTGCATTTTATTATCAGAACCCCCCACCCTTTTTATTTCCCTGCCCACACTTTTTTACAAAACCTTCCTTTATAACAAAAAACCAGTATCCCACCCTTTTTCCCACTTTTTTATAATTTTTAAACCACCCTTCTAAAAGCTGGTTACCACTGTGGAAACGTGAGGAAAGAAGCCAAGAGGAAATGCGAGGGAAAGAACCCTAGGAAATGTGAGGAAAGAAACCTAGGGAAAATGTGCTGAAAATAAAATCCTTAAATTTGTAGAAAGAAAACCTAGTATAAATGGTAGAAAAGAAACCTAGGACAAATGGTTAGGTAAAGAAACTGTAAAATGTGAAGAAAAGAAACCTAAGAAAATAGAGGAAAAGGAAATGAAGTGGGTTTTACAGGGGGATTATGGATATCAAAGACAGAAAATAGTGCATGATTGGGGGGCAGAATTTTATTTTAAACAAGTGGATCACTAATCAAGTCTTCCGCCCATCATTTTGTTTCGTTGATTGGGTTGTAGTTGGGATGGTGTGGAGTATGTTGGGGTAGTTTGTCATGGATGAAGCATTTCTTGTGTGCAGTGGGTGATTTTTTTTTTTGCTCTTTTTTTTAGAAAGAGTAGCAGTCTTGTGTGCAAGTTTTGGTGATTTTTGCTCTTTTTTTATTTTTAGAACGTGTTTTACAGATGTTTTTTCAAATCGGCTTGAAGTTTACAATAAGGTCCTAGAGATCAATAGAATATATAAAGCCCCATGGTCTTGTGCCAGTAGTTCTTATTGCAAAGTTGAGATTCTAAAACTATTTGCAGAAGAATATTTGTTAACAAAAACAAGGTACACCATAAATCAGATGGTCCACAGAAAAGTTCATCTGTGCATACCCTCCAAATCCGGACCAGTGGTTGTTTAAAGTGAGGTTGTCACACCAAGCATTTTATTTGTAGAAGTGTTTTATAGATTGGACAAATGGGGTCACAGGTCATGCAAGGTTAATTAGAGGTCAATGGCATTATCAGTGCATGGCCTTGGGCCAGTGGTTCTTTTTAGCAAGTTTGGTCGCTCTACGACTTTATTTGCGAAATGTATCAAATTTCTCAAAAATGGGTCAAAGGTCATGTAGGGCATTGAGGGCAATCTGTGTATCCTCCATAATCCTGTCCCAGTTCTTTTTTATGTTTTTGTTGGTCACGCATCAATTGCAGACAAAGTATACATATAGTTTTATTTGTTAAAGTCTGTGATTTTAATCAAATGGATCAAAGGTCATTTGAGGTCAAAGAGCATCAGGGTCACTGAATCAAATTCAGTGGGTCACTAATGTCATCTGTGCATACCACTGATAGTCCCCTGACCAGTCTTTCTGTTATTTGTAAGCATTTTTGTTTGCAGTGTTTTTATAATTTTTTACAAAATACATTGCAGTCCTTGGACTGCGAGTGTCGTCTGATGTCATGATTTTGTTAATGGAGGCCAAGGTCAACATGAGGTCACCAGGTCACCCAGGTCATTAAGTCAAATGAGGTCACCATGGTCACATGAGGGTCAACCATTGTCACGAGGTCAACAAAGGTCACCAAGTCCCAGAGGTCACCAATGGTTCCATGAGTCACCAAGGGCACATGAGGTCATCCAATTCACTGAGGTCACCATGGTCCACATGAGTCAACCAAGGTCACATGAGGTCACGCCCCAGTTCACATGGTGTCACCAGGGTCACATGAGGTCACCAAGGTCCATGAGGTCACCATGGGCCCATGAGTCACTCATGTCACCTGAGGGTCACCAAGGTACATTAGGTCACATGGATCACCCGAGGTCACATGAGGTCACCAAGGTCACTGAGGTCACTAGGGTCACATGAAGGTCATATGAGGTCACGCTGAGGTCAACAAGGTCACCTTCGTGTCCCCAGGGTCACATTAGGTCACCCAGTTCACATGTCACCCAGGTCCCATGAGGGCACCTAGGTCCCTGGGTCATCAAGTCACCAAGGCTGGCGATGAGGTCACCCCACCACACCACACATCCGCCCCTCCCATATACACCCTTCCCCCCCCTCCGCAATACACCCTGATACAACCCCCTCTACCTCCTCCCCCCTCCCCTATACACACGCCTTCCCCCTCCCCAACACAAGCCCCCCCCCGATCACCCCTACCGACGCACACCAACCCTTCCCCCTACCCAATACATTCCACTAATTCCACTCCCCAACACCCTGGCCCCTCCCAAACACCCCACCCACTCCCAACACACCACCCCGCGCCCTCCCCAACAACTCCAGCTTCTCCCCCCGCAACATCTCCCACCCCCCTCCCCAACATCACCTCCTCCCAACATCCCACCCCCTCCCCAACACCCCACCCCCTCCCCGAACACCCAGAACCCCACCCTCCCCCACCACCCCCTCCCCATACAACACCCCCTCCCCAACACACGACCCTCCCCAACACCCCTCCCCACACCCCAAGCCCCCTCCCCCACAACCCCCACCCCGCCCCGTTACATTTTGACCACAGAGACACTCCACAGATACAACAGAAATCAAGAAAGAAATACAAGAAATGAGAGCCCCCACCCCCCCTTGCACACGACCCTAATGCACAGGCCTTGGTGATTAACTATTATCCATCATATGCCTCTTTTCGGCCAAGCCTCCTTATTGTGCCTGCCCGTGACCCTTTCGTGTGAGAAATGGCCGTGGTATTTGTTTATTGGAATGTTTTGTTAATCGTCCTGGTTTGTGGGTTGACCGTTTTTTCATCATTTATTACTTCGTAAATTAACATTTGCGTGGAATCATTTGTGAAATTACACACAAGCTGGTAAACTAGGTCCCCTCCTCAACTCTAAAAGTAAACTAGTACAGATTTCTAGGCTCGTTTTGAACGTTTTTGTCAAAATTTTGCCCTTTCAAATTCTTTCTTTTGTTCGAAAGTGCAATCTTTATTAATTACTTTTTACTAAAATGAACCCAGAGACCAAATAAGATTTATATTTAGTGTAAAATGATGATAATATATTTTAAGTCATAGTGATTTTAAGTGAAACGAAAAAACGGCGATATTCCACCACCTCATTCGATGTTTTACCGCCGTACAACTGCTGTCGACGGGGTGTGCGCAAACCTCGCCGTGTGCGTGACCTGCCTGGCTACTGGGCCAATCCCATCGGAGCAGGCCCTTGCCCTATGAAGTACCGCGCTAACAACCAAGTGTCACTTAACCGGTGCAGTGCACACACTACACATGCTATTTCAACTTCAAAACTGAATCTTCATTATGCAGCAAAATCCGATATCCGACCTGACAAATCCGTACTTCATTTCAAATCAAAAGCTTCCCCACCAAACCATTAGTCCTACCTAACAAGTATGGGTCCCCAACTCCTTACTCTTTACCAGCATAATCCGATATAATGTAATCGTTTTCTTTGGTTTGAATTCTAACTTCAACCAGGGAACAGAGTCAACATATCTGAGCTTGCTGTATGTACAAACATCACAAGCCGATCCCGTAACAATTTTCACATCGTTCATGCAACACTCAGTTTTGGAGCTTCAGCGTTTACGAATATTGCCAAGCCTCGACAGCAAAGGACCCACAACGGCCCCATAATGCAATGGGCCCACAGCAACCAGCTCTGCTATGTCCGATGACGTAATTGAGATGGCAATAGAATTGTGGCCTGATGGCATTGGATGGCAGAACAAAAACGTTTGGCGCACTCACCCATGGCGGTGCCCCGTGCGTGTCACCAATTTGCTAATCAGTGTTGCCAGTAACTCGAACCAAAGTTAAACAGGTTGGTTGCCTTGCTCCGGGCAATATCTCCGGGGAACTAAAACAGCCCAATGTATCTGAACTTTTTTGAGAGCTCGCCCGTACATCACAATTACCCGAATCGTCGTAGAATTCGAACACAGGTATTTTGCAGCACATGGAAAACAATTTTCGGCACGGAACGAACCTCAAGCGTCAGCCCTAAATTAATAGTCTTCCCTCCTCTTTGAGGCGAAGACTAGCACACTGCTCATATAAGTCCATGCTGAGGAACTACTACACGTATGGTTTAAAAAATTAATTTGGAAACATAAAGAGGGGATAGAGAACTCCAAGATTTAGACCATGGCAAATAATGTGAGGACGTTAAAGTTTTAGTGAACAATGAATTGTTGAAGCCAAAGTTAGAAACCAATCTATGATGAGAAAGCGAGAGCGTCAATGGATGGCATAAGACCCACGTCACATGTAGGGTGGAACGGAATTTATCTCTGGAAACGCATGCAGGAGACACCTAAGACAAGTTTTGGATTAGATTAGACGTTTTGAACAAATAGATATTCAACTTGCAAGATGGCATAAAAATATGATTTGGCAAATCGAAAAGCCGTGTAGTACAAAAGTACTTTAGTCAACATCAACCCAAGGGGCTCTTCTTCAAATGTTGTAAAAAATACATTCCTGTCCTAATTTTTTTTGAAAATTACCATAATGCCCTCTTTAATCTAATTATAACTCAACCATTTCTCAGAAATCATATCATGCCCCTTTAATAGGAATGGCCCTTTTATATGGGTAATTGAGGATGGCCCTTTTCAATCATGGTAACGAAGGATGCACTTTAAATTTTAAATAAATTTGGCATTGCCCTTTCCGGTAAATGATGGAATGGGCCCTGGCAATGGAGGAATAGCCCTTATAATTGGTACTGATCAAATGGCCGGAAGGCCCTTAATTTGTAATGGGGAATGGCCTTTAATATCGGTAATTTGTGCAAAATTTTGCCCTTTCAAATTCTTCCGAAAGTGCATCCTTTTCATTACTTTTCACTAAAAGAACCCCTCAGAGACCAAGATAAGATTATATTTAGTGTAAATGATGATAATATGAAGCAGTAGTGATTTTAAGTGACGAAAAAAAAAAACGGCGATATTTCACCCCTTCATCGATGTTTTTAACCACGCGTTACAACGGCTGTCACGGGTAGTGCGCACCTCGCCGTGGCGTGACCTGCTGGCTGAATGAGGCCGAGATCATCGGGCAGGCCTTGCCTTGAGTAGTACCGCTACACAGTGGCATTAACCGGTGCAGTGACAACCACTAAAATACTATATTCAACTTCATAAATGAGGCTTCATTATGCAGCAAAATACGATATCCGTACCTGACAAATACGTACTTCAATTTCAAAAGCTCAACAACAAAACCGTAGGCCTACCTAAACAAATTATGTCCACAAACTCCTTAACTCTTTACAGCTTAATCCGATATGTTAATCGTTATTTCGTTGACATTCTAAATTCAACCAGGGAGCAAGATTCAACAGTATCTGAGCTTGCGGTAAGTACATCACAGCCGATCCCCGTACAATTTTCACATTCGTTCATCACACTCAGTTGGAGCTTCAGCGGGTTACGAATATTGCCAAGCTCGACAGCAAAGGAACATACAACGGCCCCATAATGCAATGGTCACACAGCAACAGCTCTGAAGGTCCGATGACGTATGAGATGGGATAGCATTGGGCAGATGGACATGGATGGCAAGAAACAGAACAAAAAAGTTTGGTGCAATCCCACCATGGCGGTGCCCCGTGGTTGTCACCAATGCTATAAGTCAGTGTTGCCCAGTAAAGCGAAACCAAAGTTAAAAACAGTGGTTGCTCCGGGCATTCTCGGGGGGGGGAACTGAAAACAGCCCAAATTTATCTGAACTTTGAGAGCTCGCCCGAACATCGGAAGTTAGCCGAATCGTCAGTATAATGCGAACAAGGTAATTTGGCAACATGGAAAACAATTTCGAACGGAACGACCTCAAGCGGACAGCCACTAACTTAATAGTCTTCCATCCTTTGAGGCGAAGACTAATAACACTGCTCAGATAAGTCAGCTGAGAACTAGCCCACTTATGCGTTTCAAAATTAAATTGGAAAAATAAAAGAGGGATTAGAGGAAATCAAGATTTAGAAACCAGCAAAAATATGTGAGGAATTTAAAGTGGTAGGGAAAAATGAATTGTTGAAGCCAAAGTTAGAAACACAAATCTGAGGAGGAGAAATAACGGAGAGCATCAATGATGCATAGACCCACGTCACATGTATGGTGGAACTGGAATTATCTCTGGAAAACGCAAAGCATGAGACACCTAAGACAAAGTTATGGTTGGTAGACAGTTTTGAACAAATAAGATATTAAACTTCAAATGGAATAAAATATTTGATTTGGCAAAATAGAAAAAGGCAGTGTGTACAAAGTACTTGAGGTCAACATAACCCCAAGGGTGCTCTTCTTCAATGGTGCCAAAAAAATACATTCCGGTCATAAGTTATTTGTGAAAATTACATAATGCCTCTTTAATTAATTATATCTCAACCATTTTCAGAAAATCATATAATGCCCCTTTAATAGGAATGGCCCTTTAATTGGTAAATGAGGAATGGCCCTTTCATTGGTAAACGAAGGAATTGCACTTTAATTTTAAATAAAATTTGCATTGCCCTTTCCAAGGTAAATGATGAAGGGGCGTGGCAAATGGAGGAGGATAGCCCTTTAATTGGGAACTGAGAAATGGCTGAATGGCCCTTAATTGGTTAAATGGGGGAATGGACCTTTAATCGGTAAATGATTAATGGATTTTTAATTGGTAAATTGATGATGGAATTGCCCTTTAAAAGGGTAAATAATGGAGGAATGGCCTTTTAATAGATACAAGGAGTCACCCGGCTTTCGCGATCACCCCAGGGGTCAGAGGTGAAATTTCAAATTGCTTGTATGAGGGAAAGGGGGGGGGGGGGGGGGGGGAAAAAAAATATTGTCATGGTTGAGTAGAGTAATAATTGAAGTTCCTGGATCAAAACTTTTTTGGTTAAAAAATAGCGTCGTTGGTGAGATATAAACATTAAAGATGAAAAATGGCGCCCTTCTCGATGGGGTGGGACGGAATTGAAAAAAAGTGTGATATAATTAAAATAATAATAAGATGGGGGAACAACAAATTTGTTTTTGATATTTAAGAGGACACTTAGTAAGATAATTTTGATACCAAAATATGTTGACCTTGATGTTTATAGACAATTAAAAAATTAAAAAAAACAATAAAATAATTCCGTCCCGCCACATTTTGTGAGGGTTTGTTTTAAGTTCACGAACAAACAAAAAAATATAAATTTCAGTAAAACATGTCAGACCATCAAATATAGGCAAACTAATATTTCTAAACAAAGAAATCACAGTTTTAATACCTTATATTGATTTTGAGATGGTTTCTTATTGTTTTGAGTTCAATTTGTGGTGGGACAGAAGCAATTGTGGTGGGACTGAATAACACATGGAGGGCATGAATTTTGCAGTTATCAGGAGTTTTAGATTTTTTAATGTAATTCAAACTATCTCAGATTTT
>JAMKCH010080712.1:0-14675 GCA_023653785.1 Ophioderma brevispina | reverse complement strand
TAACGTTTAGAAACGTTTTAAATCGTTCTTACGTATTAAGCACGTTTTTTGATAACCGTTTCAAATCGGGTTAATAACGTCTTATAAAAGTTTTGAAAACGTGAAACGTGTCTACACATTACGTGTTTTAACGTGTTTAAAAAATGACGTCAAGTGACCAATTTTAAAAAACGTTTTAACGTTTCAACAAGTCATTTGGCTAGCTGGGGCGGTCGTTCTGAGCCATTTGTTGATACACTGAGGTTGGCCGGGATGGAATTTGTATTTTGAATTGAAGCAGACGTTTTACCCTGCAAGTGTTTAGACTGTTGAATTGATGTCAAAAGAGAATTGTTCATTCGTGGCTGCATGTCAGGCGATGTGCACGTGTTTAGGGACTGTTAATGGAATAGTTGGACGCAACCAAAAGTTTTCTTTATCGTTTCTATCTTCAATCATTACATCAATCAGTAGTAGAGTATTGATGTACTCGGTGAAAAAAGGTTGCTGGTCACAGGAACAAAGATCAAAAAAGTGTGCAGGAAGAAAAGCCTGGTGCAAGTAAAAAGAAGGTCCGTGTAGCAGCTAGCGGGGAGTGTGAGTGGCTTCATGCGACTCCGGAAAATCTCCAGGGACTGAGCTGAACCCAGTCAAGCTGGTAGGGGTCCAGGATGCCGAGGACACTTGGAAAAAAAAATTGTGCTGGTAAGAGACTACAGTGGGGCTGTTGTAGCTGTTGGTGGTGGTCCCTAGTTTGGTCTGTTATATACACACATGCAAGGTTTGTAAGGTGAATGGAAATGGATGTCCAGAATTGAAACTGTAAGTTTTCTTGACATTGCATTGGAATATGACGGCCATGGGTTTAAAATAATGAAATTCATTCTCAAAATAGAAAAAAAACTATAAATAATATAATATTCTTGTTTTATTTTGATTTTTAATTTATGTATATATTTTATTCATAGTGTTTATTTGTTTTTAATTATGTAATTGTCATTGTGTCATTTATTATATTTAGTATTATTTTACTATTCGTCATCTTTAATTGTTATTTTAAATTTGTATTGTAACAAGTTAATTTATGAATATTTGTAATTTATTCAAAATTTTTTGGTTTGTAATTTTGTAATGGCATTTGTGTTTATTTGTTTTATTTACTTATGTAGTCACTTTATTTTGTTTCGTGTTAATTATTTAAGTGATTTTCATTTTAACGATTTATATATTAATATTTTTGGTATGGTTTTATAATTTTTAAAATGTTTTTTATTATCCTCCGTTTATTTTTATATTCTTACCATGTTGGCTTTTATTTTATTATTTTTCGTTTTCTGATTTTATTTTGTACTGATTTTAAAAAAATTTATTTGTGTCATTTTTACATATTTATATTTCTATTCCTTTTGGGAAGGCGCTATATTATGTTATTATGTCTTTTTTAACGATTATTTTAATGATTTCTAAGACTAGTGTTACAGCCCAAGAATTAACAATGATTTTTTCATTTTGAGTAAGATTAAGTCATAAATTAGCACCTAAAATTTCTAAAATTAGTCTAAGTAACAGGAATAAAAATATACCTGTTTGTGTTGCATTGCTGGTATGTGCAAAGCAATTAGATTCAAGAGAACGCGAGAATTTCTGGAAATTTACTGAGACTAGGAGATCAGACTAGTCTAACTCAAGGTGATATGTGTATGGCTATAGATGGCGCCCTACAGTATCTACAGGCACAGTGCTGGTGTGGGTGATGGCTATAAACATTCTAATATGGGAACATGGGAGCTGAATCCAGAATCATGAAATAATGGACTATATTTCGCACATGACTCATATAGAGAGGACCCGTCGTCTAGTATTGTTGAGAGGATATATAAAGCCCTGTGAGAGAAGATGAGTCAGAGTTAACGTACCATCATGCTCCAAGTTATTAGCAGAGTTTCCAGCATATTATCTTTCCAGTTGTTTCCAGTTGTGACAGGGGGGGAGACAGTAAACAGCTTCCCTATAGTGGACATTTGTCAATAGTAGTCTCAGCTCCTCAGTTTTCGTCAGATTGTGTAGGCCGGTTTCGGTTTCCGTATTTCGTGGCCTCTGAGTTATCAAGGATAAACCATAGCTAAAGCACTTGTGGACTTTATATTTAGTCGACCTCCGAGCTTCGGGAGTCATAGGAGATGGTTTTCTTCAGTCAGGACAAGTCGTCCGTGGAAAAGTCCCACTACTGGAATAGTAGGTTTTACCTGCGAACTATTCGCCAGACTCTTTGCAAGTGCGGCATCTTATTTAATTGTAATCTCGCTGCAGCCCGCTTCGCGGCAAACACCAGGAAGTAAGTTTAGTAGTTCATAAATTCCCCAATTAACAACTTTATATAGATCAATCTTGATTATGATCTATCGATGTTTGAATGAGATTGATTTAAACACACAATTAAAATAAATACTTTGTTTTACAATTTGTATCAAGATGCCCCAGTGTATTGTTAAAGTTATTCAGGAGTTTGAATCCGTAGTTGTGAGGTGGTTTTGGCCTTGGGTCAGGTGACCGCCTGAACAAAATTGGGGGGCTTGCGGGAGATACCTGTAAAAAAAAAAATACAGTCAAAATTTTTGACAAAATTATGTGTGTTTAAATTTGTGATATCTGTGTGTATATTGTTATTTGTGACCAGAAGTGTTCATACACGATGGCGTTTAACGAGAGGAGGTTTATTAAGATGTTACGTGGGAGAAGTTGATGTGCTCAAAAGCCGACTTAATGGATTTGGTCAAGTATTATGGGATGGAATTTAGGCATTCCATGAGGAGGAAACAGTTAATTAAAAAATCAGTTGATAAACACTTTTGTGGAAGAAGATTAAGAAGATTGTTAGATGAGGGATGTTTGGAGAACTTAGTTGAAATTTTCAGGATGTGTTAGATGTGCTTTGAAAATGGAAACAGTTGGAAATGCAAATGCAAATAGAAAAGGACAATTGGCCTTAGAACAGCAAAAGTTAGCCCAGGAAGAAAAAGAACGGACAATAGATAGGTTAGCAAAATGGAAGAGAAAAGAAAGCACAAGGCCAGATGTGAATTAGAAAAAAAGCATTAAAACAAACAGGAACAGATGCCAAATTTACAAATGGACAGAAGAAAAAGAGATAGGTGCAAATGGAAGGAGGAAAGAATGAACGTTGGCAGAAATTGAAAGCCAAAACAAAATAGAACAAGAAAGTTAGAAAAGGGCACATCAGGCTCCTCAAACTCAGGTTTTGATGCCATCCAGAGCATCCAAATTAGTTCCCAAAACTTTAGGGAAAACAGAACGTTGAAAATCTTTTTGCACTCGAGAAGATTGCCGAAGTATGAAGGGCCCTAAAGAGCAATGGGACAAAATGCTTCAGACTGTGTTTATTGGGAAAGCTAGAGAGAATCTACTCATTCCCTATCAGTGATCAGTTGCGGGAGTCGGAAAGTAGTAAAGCAGTTCTATTCTTAAGGCCTCTGGTTAGTGCCTGAGGCGTATCGGCAAAAATTTCGGAGTGCGAAAAAACTTGCATAACTCAGTGAGTTGCATAGAGTTCAGGAACAAGTGGGAAGGTGGCTCACTTCCAAGGACGTGAAACAAGACTTCAATCACTTAGGCAGTGTGTTAATTGAGCAAGGTCCCAACAGTGCATTCATGCGATATTAAAAATCCAGTGGATGAACGCGATTATCAAAGATTTGAAAAGCCAAGCAACAAGGAGCAGATGATTACGCCATCACACATAACATAAGTTGAGTTCCAGCAATAGTATGAGGGTGGCCTAATAGTCAAGTCAGAATTACAAGAGTTTTAATTCAAATAGGCATTACCAAAGTGATCATTCAACGTCATGGTACTTTTAAAGAAGGGAACAGTCATCAGGTTCTCCAGCAGGGGAATAAGGGTCCTTCTAGTTCCAAACAAAGGTCAAGGGAATGGTTTTTAAGTCACGATGTAACTGACATATTGCAGGATTTTCAGGTCCTGTTATGGCAAGCTGTTGGACGTTGATGGGAAAGCAGATGGCCATGAAGCAGAAGTCTGCTCCACAGGTTGTGCTGTGTCCCTTAGACAACAAGTAGTCCCAGGTATTAAACAGAAAGATGTTGGGTCTGAGAAGTTAGGGGAAGACTTGAAACCATTTGTTTTGGAGGGTTCAGTGTCGCGTGATGGTGAAAAAGTTGTTCCAAAACCTATTAAAGATCATGCGTGATATTGTTGTGCCCAGGTCAGAATTTTGGAGGGGTCATGCTTTAGTGAAGTTAGTGCAACAGGTGAAAATGCTTTGATCCAAGGTATAGGTATGGATGTTATTGTGTCCTTCTCACAGGTTGAATTTGAAGTCTGATTTGGTCTAGGTACAGTCAGAGAGGAGTAAGGCCTAAACTTCCAGTCAAAGGTGTTCAATGTTATTAGGAGTGATTTGGCAGGCTGGGAAAGTACATCCCGAACCGATTGTTACCCACAATCCTTGCACAGAATTAGATAGTGAGGATAAGAATAGTACAGTTATCCAGCTGGAGTTACTAGGAGTATGGCTAGCAAAGCCATGCTTGAAGCAAAAAGTGATAGGAAGGAGGAAGACTTGTCCCAAATTAGATTTTGAGAGGGACACGTCATGACAAAATTAATGAACCAGGTCAACGTCACCTCTTCAGGGGGACTAGGTTCTCCAAAACAAGAGTCAGACCTGAGCAAGTCCATAGTAGGGATAGTGATGATATCCCTTGAGTCACAAAAGTTAGGTCTTGAACAGGAGAAGGATCCTGCACTCAAGGATCCTTAGTCAAAAGGGGCAGTAACCCTGCAGAGTCTGGGGACGTTCCTGTGTGTTTTTACAAAACACAATGGTGTTGCTGATGAGGAAATGGAGGCCACTTGATGCTCGGCAATGAGGAGTGGAAATTGTTCATCAGGTAGTTGTTCCAAAGGTTTATCATAAGCGATTGGTCATCAGATGCCATGCTAGTTCCCATGGCAGGTCATTTAGGAGTCAATAAGACAACATGATAGGATTGTGAACCACTTTTGGGTTGGCTACACTTCGTAAGGATGTGTCGGAATATTGTAGATTCTTGTCATATTGTCAAATGTGTTGGCAAACCAATCAGAAAAATTCCGCCCGCTCCTCTGAAAAATGAACCGGGCGTTCGGAGAGCCATTAGTAGGGTCATAGTTGATGTGTAGGACCTCTCCTAGGACTAAGTCGGGGATCAGTACATAATTACTATCATGTGCGCTCTACTAGGTTCCCTGAAGCACATGGGGGGCCCCCCTTTGCGGCAAATTAAGGCTAAACCATAGAGAAGGCTTTGACCAAGTTTTCACTCTTGTAGGGCCTACAAGTCAATTCAGTCAGATAAGGGGTCAAATTTTACATCCCTGGCCATTTCAACAATGATGTAGATGAGTTAGGGATAGAACAGATCTGTACAGTGCTTACCTGCCGAGTCCCAAGGAGCCTTGGAAAGATTCCACCAAACTCTAAAGAATATGAGTAGGACTTACTGTTTGGAATTGAGAAGGACTGGGACGAGGGAGTGCACTTGTAGTTGTTTGCTGCAAGGGACGCAGTTCAGGAAACCCTAGGATCAGGCCCTTTGAGTTAGTTTTTGGGCGTTCAGTTCGCGTGGTCCCTTGAAACTCCTAAAGGAGAAATGGCCGAATGATGAAACTGACACCAACCTTTTGGATATGTTCCAAATTTAAGTATAGGCTTAATAGGGCAAAGAAATTGCCAGGGGGAATTTGAAGCAAAGCCCAAAACCCCAAGAAGAAAGTGGTATGATCAAGATGCCAAAGTAGGGTCTTTATGCCAGGAGACCAAGTGTTAGTCTCGTTTCCAATCCCTGGACATCCACTGCAGGCCAGATTTACCATGGTCCCATACCAGTAGAGTAACAAGTCCATGAAGTTGACTACATAGTCAAAATGCCAAATAGGCGTAAGAGTAGGCAATGGTGCCATGTACATGTGTTGATGAAAGATATGTAGGTGGGTAGAAATGGATGATGGCAGCAGTGCAAAACCAGTTGCTCTGTAAGTCTTGTGCTGAAAGTGCACATGCTGACAATCATGAATCTTGAAGTTATGTAAATAATGCAAAACACATGAGGAAAGCAGCATGACTATCCAATCAGTTGCAAAACTTCAGATGTGCTCAAGATTTTGGATACTACAAAAAACTAGGCCATCTTTCAGAAAATCAGCAGTGTGAAATCAAGCGGTGATTCATGAGTTTGAGGATATTTTTCCGGATTGTTCCAGTAGAACCCAATTGCTGCTTACATGATTGTAGAGTGGGTGATTGTGCACCAATTCAAACAGCACCCTTACAGAGTAAACATATGAAGAAAGAACATCTCAACAAAGAGATAGAGTAAATGTTGGAAAATCAAATACTTGAAGCAAGCAAAGAAGTGAATGGAGTCACCCATGTATTTGGCTTCCAAAACAGATGGTTTCCCTTAGGTTTGTGACAGATTTCAGAAGGGCTAATTCAATGTTCAAAGATGTCCATTTCCAATACTCGTATTGATGATGCCATGATCAAATTGGCCAATTCAAAGTGATTTGTCAGAAGTTTGAACTTTTAAAGGGGTATTGGCGGTTTCCCTTAATGATTCAGGAAAGAATTTTCAGCATTTTGCACCCCGGATGGGCTTTTTCCGTATTGGTTATGCCTTTCGGTAGAAAAACGCACGGCACCTTCCAAAGAATGGTAAATCATAAATAGTCGCTGACATAGAAGGATGTGAAGCCTATGTGATGATTTTGATGGGTCAGTTATCAGGTCTTGGGAAACAACAATTGGGCAGCTTCCATCATTGTTTCAGAAGTTTGTCAGAAAAAAACGACAGTCATTTTAGTCAAGAGTGAGTTTTTGCCATGCCAATGTCATTATTTAGGCCACCATTTTGTGGTAGTAGGCAAGGCAAGGTCAAGCATGTCAAGGCTAAAGGTGATGAGCAATTGAGAAGTTCCCACACCTAGTACCAGGGGGAAAGAACTTCAGAGATTTTAGGGTATGGCTGGATAACAGGAAGTTAGTTTTGTCCAAACTTTCAGATATTGCCCAGTCCTTGACAAATTTTGCGAGCCAAGATGTCAAATTTGTTTGGTCACAGGTATGTGAAATTAGTTTCCAGAAAATCAAAGCCAAACTGATTTGTGAACCAGTTCTGATTGCACCAGACTTTCAGAACCAATTCAAGTTGGCCCTAGATGCCAGTGACATAGAGTGTGGTGGAGTGGAGTTTCTTAGGCAAGAAGGAAGAAGACGAATGAAACACCCTATTTCGTATTCTCCAAGAAGGTTAACAAGCAACCAAAGAAATATCTCCACTATTGAGAAGGAGTGTCGTGCTCTGATTTTGGCAATGAGGGGCATTTGTGTATATTTGGCCCACCAGTGCACCAGTGCTTGTTTCACAGATCACAAACCCCTCACCTTCATCCATAGGATGAAAAACAAGATTCATAGGCTGGTGAGGTGGAGTTGACTTTTGCAAGAGTACACCTAGACATCAGACACATAAGGCCAAAAGATAAATGTGATGGCTGATGTCCTTATCCAGAATTGTGTAGTTAAGTCGAAACAGTAAGTTTTTAAAAGGAAGTGTACATTGTGAATAAGTATGTATAGGAAAGTTTAACGTTAAGCTATTAAGAGGCCTAAAATAGTTAGAAGTTGCTTTCAATCAAACTTTCTTTCTTTAAGGGGGGGGTTGTTACCGCCCAGAATTAACAATGCTTTAATTTCATTTTGAGTCAAGTAAGATTAAAGTAAGTAAATTAGCACATAAAATATGATAAAATTAGTCTACGTAAAATGATATCAAAAAATTACCTGTTTGTGTGCATAGATGGTATGTGCAAAAGCAATTAGAATCAAGCAGAACCGCGGAGATGTCTGGAATTTACTTGAGATAGCGGATCAGACTAGCCTAACTCAAGGTGATGTGGGTCTGGCTATAGATGGCGACCTACAGTATTACAGGCACAGTGTGTTGTGTGGGTGATGGCTATGAACATTCTATTATGGGAACATTGGACGCTGACTCCAGAATCATGACAAATGGATATATTTAGCACAGACTTCTATAGAGAGGACCAGATCCTTCTAGGATTGTTTGAGAGGGAGGTTTGAGCGGATATATTAAAGCCCTGGTGAGGAGAAATGAGCAGAGTTAACTACATCATGCTCCAAGTGTATTAGCAGAGTTCCAAGAATAGTGACTTCCAGTTGTTCCAAGTTAGTAACAGTGACAGTAAACACTTTCTCTGATGTGGGCTTGTGTACATTGTCATAGTAGTCTAAGCTCCATCAGTTTGATCCGATTGGGTAGCCGTGTTCGGTTTCGTATTCGTGGCCTCTGAGTTATCCAAGATAAACAAGCTACAGCATTT
The DNA here is from genome assembly GCA_023653785.1 of Ophioderma brevispina. Taxonomy (NCBI): domain Eukaryota; kingdom Metazoa; phylum Echinodermata; class Ophiuroidea; order Amphilepidida; family Ophiodermatidae; genus Ophioderma; species Ophioderma brevispina. Next base: position 6,272 of record JAMKCH010080712.1, on the reverse strand, counting down.
GGGACTTTATATTTAGTCGCCCTCCAAGCTTCGGGAGTCATTAAGTCATTAGGAGCTGGTTTTCTTCTGTCAGGACAAGTCGTCCGTGAACACGTCCCGCTATTGGACACGTCCCGCTATTGGAAATTGGAGTTTACGCTGGAATATTCGCCAGGAATCTTTGCAAGTTCGGCATCTGAATTGTAATCTCGCTGCAGCCAGCGTCGCGCACACACCAGGTAGTAGTTTAGAGTTCATAAATTACCACTTAGATAGATAAATCTTTGATATTGATACAGAATCGATGTTTGAATGAGTTGATTTAACACACAATTAAATAAATACTTTGTTTTTAAAAGTGTAATCAAGATCACAGTGTATTGTCTAGTTATTTCAGGAGTTGATTCGTTAGTTTTGAGGTGTTTTGCCTTGGTCAGGTGACCGTATACATAGTGTACACGGATTTGATTTGGTTTTGATTTTTAAATTAGTGGTTATTATTTTAGTATCGTTTTTTTTATTCGTTTTATTTTTTTTTTAAATTTGTACTGATCGTTTCTTTATTTCATTCCATGGTATTTTATTCATTTTTATTTGTGTAATTTCTGTGTATGCTTTAGGCCTATATGTATGACGTTTGTGATGGTCATAATGCGAAAAAAATCTCTGTTCCACCCCAAACAATAAACATTTCTAAAATACAATTTAAACAAAGAAATAACCCCCCCCCCCAAATAGCCCAAAGCTGGAATTCGAACCCCGACCAACAGGTCCTATTATTTTATGAATCAATGGACAGAGCTATTGAAGTAGCTGACCATTCAGTCGTCAATAGCTGCTGTAAGTTTGATAACTGTGACGCAATGCTTCTGGGTATTTTTCAATTGTAGGTAACAAAACAGGTAAACTACTGACGTCTTTCAGAGAGAAAGCGGTATTGCGAGAGTCAGTATCTATCATCTACAAAAAATTTCAGCTAAACACACGAACATAATTATGGGGGGAAATGCCACGCAAAATTATTAGACTGAGTTTGTCTTCCTTCGGGCGCTGCAACAATGATATCATGTTAATTTTGTCAAAAAACTCTTCCATGTAACCCACCCTATTTAGACTTGACACGTCATAGCCGGCCCGGGCGCCATAATGGAGTGTTCCAGTTAGAGTAACATCGAACTACCCGCTATTACCAACGTTTAATTACCAACTACCTACGTTACAAATCGCCCCGAGGGGAATCGGGGAAAATCAACCGTCACTAATTCTTTTTTGGCCGCAACATTTATTTTCACTGCACATATATGCGATTTAACAAAATCCGCTCTCTAGAAAGCGAAGTTTTCGATACATCTTTTTATAAAACGGATGCTGATTTGAGACATACTTCAAAAATCCAGTAACAAACCCAAAAACGTTTGTACCCAAAAAAGTGTAAGCTAAAGAATACACCGACAATTTATAGGGGGTCAAACACCGGCACGACAGTATAAATTTGAACGTGCCATTTGCACCAGCCAGAACTGCCCGACATTTACGGAGTACTGCGAAACGAAAGGGCAACTAAAATGGCCCGAGTAAAAGGGTAATATAACCTGTCGCTACGCGACCGATCATTATATGATCTTTAACATATTAAAAGCTCGTACTGTGCAGTTGTATCTAACATGAGAAGAGTTTCGCTAACGGGAGGAGATAGCCAGTAGTTAGTTACAGCGAGTTCAAAATTAGCACAAATACGTAAGTAAAATACGCCATATATGCGCCTGCGAAGATCAAATGAAAATATTTAACATATCCCGTAATCAATAAATGAAGTGATCGAGATCGATCCTTAACCGACAAGCTTCCATGCCAACCTGTCAACAAGATAATAAATATTGAAAATTACAGTTTATATTTGGTTCGTGTGGTGATAGGGGGGAAACCAGAAATCAGATGTGATTGTCCCCTTACAAATTCTAAACACAATCGTGTGAAAAGTAGGGGGTTTGTAGCAAATTAGCATATAACAAACAACATCATATTGATTTTATGGGACAGCTTAAATGATGCCGAGGGAAATCAGGCATTTGAGAAAAATGGGGAAAGATGGGACGTAGCCAATTCAAACCATTTTTTGTGATAAAAATGTGTGAGTGTGTAAATATTACAAAAATCACTTTAAAAAAGTCTGACTGACCCTCATGGAAATGTACATTACCCCCCTAAAAGTGGCCAAGATTGGCATCTCTCAGACTTGTACAATTGCAGTTTACCCCAACGTTGAGTGGACGGTGGTTTGATACCTAGATAACCACTATGACACATTACTTTTTACATAAGATGTTCATCATTGTCATTATTGGAGACTCTAAAAATAATCGGTCATTTGGGAATGTTCCATTACTTTACAGGGGTTAAGCTTTATTTTCCACAAGTTTGCAAAATTGCCAAAAACTCAAATGTATTCTACTGTTGAGATTTTTTATCATTGTCAATTTGCCAGCATACTTATTAAACACCTAAGTGACCAAGTGGGGGGGGGGGGAGGGGGGGGGGGTCCATGGGGACCAGAGTGAAAACCCCTTGGTCACTTAGTGTAATGATCTTTGCTGAGAAAAATGCATTCATCCAAGGTTGTTAAAGATTGTATTTAGATCCATGGTGACTGATTACTTAAGGATACCACTGTCATTTATATGCCATTTTTAGCTTTGTGAAACTCTAGTCAAATTGACCTGAATGGCGCTTAAAGGTTACCAATCATTACAGCTGTTGTACTAGTCAGGACTTTAAAAACCAATACATGTTAATGATCTTAAAGTATGCAATTATTTTAAAAAGTTTACTAATAGCGGTTTATTCCCACTTTTGGAGGGTTACCATTAAAATGTGTGGTAAACAATTATATTGGAAATCAATGTTATGATAGTTGGATCAATGGTCATCAATGCGAAACGATTAGATTCAAGAGTATTTTTTAAACAAATTTTTAAAAACTCAGCGAAGGGTGTACACAGAGTGACCTCCTAATGACCCACTGACCTCTGACCTGGAGATAGTTCACATCAAGTACAAACGACACAGTATTTATTTGTGTTTGTAACATCTACGTGGCATTCTTTTATTCAATCATATTTCAATGACTTCTACATTATACAGGGGTCTCAAACCGCACTCATTTCAAGAAAAAGAAAAAAACCATACAAACTTAATACAACATATGAAAAGGCATTTCAACTAGGTTTCCCGACACTGAAAAAATCGTCCAAAAGGACAAATATTGACCGAGTTATGGCGATTGAAAATTTTTTCCCACTTTTTCATTTTATCCACGGATTAGTTACTGTTTCAGTAGTCTTTAGGCAATACACAGTCTGAAAGATCATTCTTATGTTTATGGTTTCTTTTGTTTGTGCGACAAAGGTTTGTTCCGTATTGAAAAAGGTAGTTTCAATTATTAGGAATTCCATTATCTTGCCTCATTCTTCTTTATTGCGCTACTCTCTTCCCCCCCCCCCCCCCCCCCCCACCCCCCCACTTGGGGAATTTGGCACCCTAAGACGGAATCAGGCTTGCGTTCTCTTTTCCATTTCAAAATCCACTTCTAACATTCTTGTACGTTGGATGCTTGCAAAGGCAGTGGTTATCCTTTGCGAAGTCCCAGATTTGACTCCGCTAGATTTCGCCCTTGGGACAAGACATTTTAAGAATGAAGTGTATGGAAAGGAACCACAAGCAAAATTGCCAGAACTTCGCAACAGAATAACCGCTGGCTTTGCAAGCCATCCGACGGACACGAATGATTAGAAGTCGATTATTGAATGGAAAAGAGAGTGCCAGCCTACAACGCGTAATTCTGGTCTTAGGCAGCCAAAGGGAACCGTTTCAAATCAGAACTGATTCTTTGTCGCAGACAGAAACAAAAGAAACCATTAAAACTAAAGAATGTTGTTGGAGAAGGTGTCTTGTCTAAAGGCAGCTCAACCAGTAACAATCCGTGGATCAAATGAAAAATGGTACACATTTTCAACGACAATAACTCGGTCAATATTTTGTACCTTTTGGGAAAGATTTTTGCGAAATTTCTAAAAAGTAAAAAAAAAAAAAAAAAAAAATGTGTATAATTTGTATGGTTACTTGTTCTTTTTGTGATTAGAGGGCGCTTGAGGTTTCCTTTTTTTGAGAACCCGGTATATGCTTCTGCCTGGTCTGTGGTTTTCTTTCATTGCTGGGCTGATATTCCTAATACCGATGGAAAGGAGATATGGTCGACACGGAACCACAGTTCGGGCTCCAGAGACGACAAACGGAATAAAGCGTGAAAACTAATGTCTGCGTGCAGAGTAACTGAATTGATGCCCTAGTCTCACCATTGTTCCCGGACTGTGAGCCGGCGGAACATACAACGCCAAACGGTCATTAATTTACTGGGGTAATGATAGAAATATGAAAATTCTGCTCCACAAAATTTTAATTTGATGGAGAAAAAGTGGGCCAGAAAAAAGGTTGTCCAATAGGGTTACACACCTTATCGATGTGTAAAGGATCCACTAACCCCGACGGATTTGAAGTCAAATAATTTAAACTAAAATTATGATATACTAGTGTATTGAGTAAGGGTTTTAAGAGGAGATTTGCTATTGAAACGAGACAGAGACTGCCATAGCAAAAATGCAGTAGCATGTTCCACAAATTACGTTGTGGAAATCGCCAATGCCCAATCGACCAGTCGCTGTCCTACCCCCTCCACCCACACCCCACCCCGCTAAGTGGTTCTGCCAGCTATAGTTGGCGACACACAAAAAGAACACTCAATGGAAACACTGCAAAAACACCATCTACCAAATGATCTTTTGTCACCAGTCCAAACCAAATCAAATAGGAATCACAACACATTGGGGGGGGGGGGTAAACAACTTAATATCTAGGTGGAAGGTAAAACCGGAAAAAAATATCAAATTTGCTACTTGTAAAATAAATTTTCAGTGCGACAAGGCATAAAATTTACTGGGCTACGTAAATCAAAATAGCGTCATGTTCAGGCTAATGCGACAACAGTCCTGTTATTTGCTGGGATGATACTGTCATTTTGATGTCAAACAGAGAAATGTTGTTGGTATTCTTTAGAAAGAGGATTTATGTCTAATATATGTGACACAAAATCACTAGCACAATACGGGTGTTAGAAAATGCTCAGTTAGACGGGTTACGCGGCATGACACTAGTACGCAGGCATGCCAATACACACTTTGACACCCCTACATGAACATTGCCAATGAAAACTTGGTACCATTATTTTTAAAAAAAAAATACACAAATCAGCCCAATTTTCTTCCATTCAGCACAGTGACACAGAAAACAAGTAGTCGTATAAGTTGCACACACGCACTGATACTGAAAAAAAAAATGTGTGTGTACATGTTTTTAAAACAAAAAGTATAATCAGAGATAATATTTCCACCTCGCGTGGGGGCAAGTTTATTATTTACTACATCAGCATGAACTCTAGGATTTTGGTGAGATTTCTCGATAGGCCTACTGTCACTGGATAAAATTTGGATATGCAAAAAATTGTATTATATTGTTTAAGCCTAGTGAAAGTAAAAATGTTTCTTACGCATTTGAAGAAATTGTAATATATTGGTATATATATAAAAGCCTATATGGGCATTAAATGTTCTTTTGTACATGGTTTATCAAAAATATCGATGTTACCAAGTTAATTTGGGAGGGTTTGATGTGCTGGGGGCGCGGCATCAACTCGATATAAAAAGTCCTGAAAAGTCTTAAAATTACTTTTACGTGGTTTTAAAAATGTTTCTGACAAGAAAAGGGGTCTACTTTTGCTAATCGACCCAATAGAGCATTTTAGGAAAAGTGCACCATCCCTTTTGAAACCCCCCCCCCCCCCCGAGGCCTGACATTCCTGCGGGAACACAAAATCTCCACACCGAACTTGTGTGTTAAAATGCCCTTGGCAGATGGGGCGAAGAGTTCATACAATTGATAGAGGGTAAGGGGAAAAGCATTTTCACATACTCTTGATTGAATATCAACTTCACTATGAAGCACCATGGTTGCCGAAATGCCGTCCTTTTTGCTTGGCAAATTGATTACATTATTACATTTTAATGTTACTCTGTGACCTCCTTCCTCCTTTTGTAAAAAGATAACAGTAGATAAACTTAGAAGTTGTGTAATTATACAACTTCCATTGCAAGAGTGGTAAAACACTTCAGCAAGCTCCCTGTATTATAACTTGCCACCCTCGTCTAACAATGATAAAGTTTCGTAAAATAAAAAAAACACCT
>JAMKCH010080710.1:0-11588 GCA_023653785.1 Ophioderma brevispina | reverse complement strand
AGAAAAAGGAAATGCGCATGGCAATGAAAATGTCTGTCATAGTTTTCACAGATCTCTTTAAATGGTTCCTTGTGATTGTTTGTATCACCTTCACAGTGTCAAATAATACATTGGATCCTAGCGTGGACTGCTGGTGCAAGTTGCTTTAATTTTGCCTATGAAATTCTGCAATAACCCTTTTCTGTATACCATCATCATGCTTACTAATGGCAAAAAGAAAGCCGGTAGCAGTAATAACTGCGTAACATCCTATGAAGATAACATAGTGAAATTTGAACTTTTATACTGGGACAGTTGTGCTACAATCATGTAAATGCGTCGGAAAGCTCAATCATAGCGCTCAAGCCTGGCACACATGCCCTCGATTACCACTTCATTTTAAGCAGACACTGGCACAAAAGTGATTTAGATACGTATCTAGAAGTGCTTTAATGTTATATATTATTAAAATAATTCCCAAGTTGTCGTCTTTTAATAAAACATAAAAAATAAAAAAATCTAGCATTAAATTCACCGCTAATGACAGTAAATTATTGTAACATGAAATAAACCACTAATGGCACTAAATGGTTTAACCGAAATTCAACCAATAGCATTGCCGACAGGCTAAAATGGTGCGATACAAAAAAACCAACACATACGCGTAGCGTCATTCCAAACGTGAAAAACACGAGATAAAGGGTACACGATATCTTTGCGAATTTTATTTTGTTAGATTTTCGGTTCACGTGAATTTTTAAACAGCTGTTGAAATGTAAGGTCAATTTCTTGGCTTGCTGGGCACTAGTTTAATTCGACAATTGAACCTCATCTCTGCTGTCTACCACGTTAGTACGTTGTGCACGCCTGCAACGTTGCGTACGTTGTAGTAATAGTATGAGAGGTGCGTTAAACGGGTTGTGTTCTGTATTGTTTTCACTGGGTGGTGCGCAGTCCTTTATTGATGTAATTAAACCGTAAGTATCGCGAAATTGGGGTAAAGATAACCTTTTCTTCCACTTCAAAAATAATGGATATTAACATTTAACAAATGTTAATAGCCATTATTTGTGGGTGTGGAGAATCGGCCTCCGGCCTGTTTATAATTCCATTAAAATAATGGTTATTATCCGTGGTGTCAATTCGGTTCCCTGTTGGTCATTTATTAAATATGAAATTGCAATGTGTTATTTGCAAACTCTAGTGTGTTGCAAACATAACATATATTGGATTGTGGTTCTAAGAGGGCTGGATCAAGAGCAGTCTCTTCCACAGATGCATATGATCATTACACACGAGATTTTAAGAGTTATTGGTAATGTAGGGCTCTATACTTGGTGGTATCATTGTTCCGCAATACGGGATATATTACGTTGTTAGCATTGGTACCACGCAATACGGAAATAATTATTGAGCCTGTTAACCAATGAGATTCGAGTATCATGTGTACTAAATGTAAAGATAATCCCAAAAGTCGACATGGTGAAATATTTGCAGATTTTGCAGGTTTCCACATGCGAATAGCCGTCACAAGTAGTGGCAAGATAGCAAAATGCTAACGGCAATGTGAACGGTCGATGGCAAAATGGCAACTTCATTTGAAAATCAGTGTCGCGTGATGGAGTTTTTAATTAGAAAAATGGGGTTTGCTAGCTAGACCTTCGCGTTTGCCGTAGACCTTCGCAATAATCATAGCTTGACTTTGAATACGGAAACCCATACCCCACACAGGCCTTAATTAATCTACACATACTCCAAAAGCCAAAAAATAAGAAAACGTATTTGCGCAGTGTATAATAATTAGAGAATAAAGGTATTGTTTAGCCTCTGCCGTGTATCTATCGTGTCATATCACTCATCTTGCTTTTTCGTCCTTTTTTCCTTTCCTTGTTTATCCTCTAATTTCGCTGGTCCATCCGTTCCTTTTAACGAGGCTTTGCTCTTTTGTTCTTTTTTCCCCCCCCCCCCCCCTTCGGCGACAAACATTATTTCAAGTAGAACAAACGAGGCGTAGCCGATTTTTTGTTGTTTTACGCTAAAATAGAACTGTCGCCCGTGTGTATGACACAATACCTTTTTTCTCATTCTTTAAATCACCTTTATTAAAAAATAAGAACATGTCTATTTTTAGTAAAATATTTACTAAAATGATGATTGATTTTATCTTAATCGAACGAACTGCCCCGCTGTAGAAATCGATCAGTTCGTACTATGGCGTACACGCTTTGTACCCGTGTGGATATCATCTCAACGTGTTGTAAGATATGAATAATACATGTACTACTGCAAATTTTCTTAGACTTGTTGTATTCCTTGAATATGAACTAAAAATTACGAAGGATTGCCAAACTCCAATGTCTTATTTCACGAATGCGTATTATATATACTAATACACTTCTCGTGCTAGCGTCTTTTGTTGTTAATCTATTTTTGTTTTCCGTGCGTTATCTAATACGAATTTCGGGTTCGAGAAGGCTACCGGGCGTTATTTTTAATAACTGCTCTAGAGCTTGTTACTTTTAATAACCATTGCCACAACTGCGGAAGTAGGGTCACAACTAACCACGCGGGTCACGGTAATGGTTCTAGAAATACAATGTCCTGACAATGATACAGCGGCGCGATCTGTATATATACTGATGGCAAATTAAGATACAATTATATGGGTGTCAATATATAGGTACATATGTATGTGAAACATTGAGCGGTATGCTACCTGTAAAGAAACTTTACAAAATGATTGCTTTCATCCAAACATTTTATCATAAATGGACATGACACAAGTTATTATTTTAAACAGCAAATATATGATATAATCAGCTTTTGTATTGTCATACGTCATTTTTAAAAGGTGTATGCGAACTGCAAAGTCCTTAGGGTAATTGCAAAAAGACAAAAAATTAGAACAAATACAAAAACCTACTCCATGAAACATTAGATTTGACCAAACACTGGGGTAATATAGAGGGTACCCCCCCCCCCAAAAAAAAACAGTTACTAAGTCCGCTTCAAACCTTTGGGATCACGCTTGCAGAAGCTCCCCATCCGACGCAGTCATTTCCATTTGGAAATCAATTGCTGCTTCCAAAATGTCGACATCCAACAATAACATAAAGATAGTACATTAATTTAGAAATATACTAAAACAGTGACGGTCACCAGAATCAAGATTGTTATTTGGTTTTCTTCATCTTCAACCCTATGCACTTGCACTCAATGGCTAAAAAAAAATAAAACAAGTGGTTAACACTGCTACCTCTTTGTAATTTTCTGCACGAAAATAATCAATATGTTCAAGGATGGATAGGGTTAATAGTCTTTATCCCGTATAGGCTTGGGGGGGGAGTGATTTATTTCATTCAAATTTACTCCAAGGATAAACTCAATACATGATATATTTGTTCGTATTTCGAAACGCCACTAATCAATTAAACGATTGGCAAGTTATAGCTTTAATACTTAATAAGGTTTAGTCAACTCGAAGGTTATGGCCAGAGCAATTCAATACAACCCATTTGGAATTGGGGTAACGTCGTCATAGACGGTGACAGGACAGTGTTTTTAGAATATGTTAAATTTAAATTGCGACAAATTATTTCGTTATCATCTTTTAGCATGTTTTAACCAAAAAATATTGTTTTAAAAAAAAGTTGTTGGCTATATAATAATATGCTATGATGGCGTTGCCGTAAAAATAACAAGTTTCGACCGATGTTAACCAAGTCAAGCGCTTTACAAGCTGAGTTATTTTCCACGAACGCCATCTAGCTCATGATTACTATATCATGACATAGGGAAAATTTCATCAAATTGTTTCACAGGACAGGACAGTAAATTCGTATTTCAAAAATACATTGTATACCAAAGTAGTCTGAAATCCTGATCGCTGTCTTCGCGCTGTGTGCATTCAACATCTTCAACTCAAGTCCATCACTTCGCGTTGGCGATGATGATGTCGCGCCGTCTCCTACTATTCGCGATCTAGGAGTTTTCATGATGATCGTGACCATAAAAGTTATGTCAGCAGTGTATGTCAGAGTGTTTCGTATGCATTGCATAGCATTGGCAAGAATCATACTGCGACCAAGGATCTGACTGAAAAGGGTTCATGCTTTCGTTAGTTAAAAACCACGGATTTTTGCAAAAGTTTGGCTTCACGGACCTATCCCATACAGATCTTGGCAGACTGCAGATATGCAGAGGCTTCAAAACAACGGCCGATCGGTGTCAAATGTAAAACTGTTCTTGCATTGGGGTGTCTAGAGGCAACAACCTCGGTTGCCATCCGCAAAGGAATAAGGTTTTAGATCTTTCGGCTAACTTTCAAAACGGGCAGTGGAAGATGCACCCCCAACATACGTAACTGGCTATACTGACAATCTATTATGCTGAGAGAGCCCAATGGTAGGGGGTCCAAAGGGCGATAGATTGTCAGCACACTTCAGTCTACGTAAAACCTCCCTCTGCTAAAAACACGTGACCAAAGGTATTAAACCAAAAATGCCATCGGAGTCGGACGCAAAGTCTGTTGGTAGTTAAATCGATGCTCATTGCTGACATTTAAAATTTACCAATGAACTCGAGAACGTATAATGCGCAGAACAATGGTTTCACTGCCTCAAAGAGACACTGGGAATTTGAAAAAATAGTGGCCTCAAGATTTTTCAAATTTGATAGTTTGAAATGGCTGTAACAGCATGTAACGTTAGCGCCACTGAAATGATAAGTCCAAATCGGTGAGCTTAGGCGACGAAAAAAAAACCCTGTTCTTACGGGGCCCGATCTTTTGACCCTGATTTTCAACTTTGCAGATTTTTTTTTTTTTGTTTTTCCAAAAATCATGAAAAATCAGCTGTTTTTAGCCCAAAAATTTATAAAATTTTGGCAAATGTTTGTAGTAAAATTTTGTTTGTAAAAAATGTATTTTCTCTTGATTTTTTCAGATTTTGGGGGGGCTATTTTAGGCCAATTTTGAGCTCCAGAAAAGACAAAAAATATTAAAAAAAGAAAAAAATTCGCCCGACCGCCGACCCTACTTGAAAGGTCCGCTCGCCGTAAAAACATGGGTTTTCTTTTTTCGTAGATTATGGGCAATGTAAACGAATTTATAATAACTCCGGAGTCATTTATTTCAACAAGACGACGGAAATGGCGGTTAACACAAGGAAAACGCACGCCAGAGTTGATTCCACGGCAATGCACCTTGTTGAATGGGCTGTGATGTTTGTGTTTTAATATCAATATGAGTACGATTCTATGATAATAGTGATGATGATTTATATGGATATATTGTTGATATATGTTGATTACGTACGGCCATCTAATAAAAGTTAGCCTACAAATTACTGGAGGGTCTTAGCTCTTATTTCAATGCCCTTTTTTTCTGTTTTTGTGTATGTTATGTTTTAGTGTAAAAATATCTGTATCTTTAAGAGCCTTAGATCCTCATTTGCAAGCAAATTTTATATTTGTGGAAATGTGGCAGTGCCGCTTTAATGTTTTCTAACGAACTGGATCATTACTACGTTATTACGGTATTCAACGTCGTTTGCCCAGCTGTTGCTCTTTCAGTTACTCTTGATCTCGTTGAGCTTTGTTTATTTTGTTCTCATTCTGGATTTTCTCATGTTCTAGAAATTTCAGTAATACGTTCCGAATAACATTCAGGAAATGGCGTTTCTCAATATAGTTTTGCTACGCCACTTGTATTGTATGATCGTCCAGGCCAAGGCATGCTTATCATGTTGTCTTTCATAGTTAGGTTGGTAGTCGGGATGGGGCATAGTAATGGTGGGGCAATCTTTAACTTTTTAAGACAAAAGGATACGAGGCATTTGGCGATGAACCGAATCTGCGCAAAATGTGTTAACCTACAATTCTTTTTTACCTGGTTCCGTGGATTTTTTTCAAAACGACGAATGTTTAAAGGAAAGGTCCAGCTATAGCTTCTGATGTGTGTTTAGATCCCTAATATCAACAAATCAAATGATTGGGCATTCAGGAAAGCTAGACTATGCACTTTTCAAAATGGCGGCTAAACCTTTCCGCAGATGTTAAACATACCCGTGTGTCCCAAAAAAAACGAAACACTTGGTGGCAGGGCGCCATAAGTTTGAACAAAAGTAGTGACTACTTATTATTTGTTGAAGGTAAGAGGGACTGTTAGCTAATATTCCTGAAAAGGTCATAAACGGGAGGACCTTAACTATGCATGATTCTAGCCGGAACTATGACGAAGCGAAAACTCAATTCATGCACGCGAGGTCAAGTAAAGGAATATCAAACGAGAAAGTAAATTGGTAATATGTATTATAAGCCCGTCCTCCCATTATAAATATAAAAAATATAATTACGGCGCTTGAAAAAATCTGAAATAAAGACTGAAATACATTAGTGCTCGTTCCTCTGGTATCCACTTAAACAGTCTCTGTGGCCCAGTTGTATTCTCACGCCTAGAATGCGAGAGGCTCAGGGTTCGAGACCGGGGATTTTCGTCTTTATTTAATTCGGTGCTCGCCAGTTTCTCCGAGATTATATATAATATTTACCAATTTAACGTTGTTCTGCGGGTGGTATCATTTTTGATCTCGCGTGGCATGAAGAGTTCGATTCGGTTTTCATTTTTTTTTTAGATTCTTTTATGTTAGAATCCGCATATAAGGTCCTCATGTCTATAATATAACAAAATATAAGTTACGGCCCCCGCTTGAAAATCTGAAATAAAGACTAAATTACATTAGCGCTCGTTCATGGTATCCACATTAACACCCATCATTCTGTGGCCCCGTGGTATTTCTCACGCCTAGAATGCGAGAGGCTACGGGTTCGAGGACCGGTATTTTCGTCTTTATTTAGTTCTGTGCTCGCAGTTTCTCCGAGCTTATCTATATTAATATTTACCCATTTACTTTCTCGGGTTGTTATAATTTACTTCGATCCTCGCGTGATATGGAATTGAGTTTCGCTTCAGGTCATAGATTCTGCTAGAATCATGCATTAAGGGTCCTCCCATTCTATAATATATAAAATATATTAATTACGGCCGCTTGAAACTCTGAAATAAAGACTGAAATACATAGTGCGCGTCCACTGGTATCCAAATTACAACAGTCTTTGTGGCCCAGGCGTATTTCTCACGCCTAGAATGCCAGAGGCTCCGGGTTCGAGACAGTGTATTTTTCGTCTTTATTTAGTTCTGTGCTCGCAGTTATCCGAGCTTACTATATTAATAAAGTTTTTCATAAAGGTACAGTGAATAGTTTTTAAGATAAGACCCCAACAATCAAGTAACACGCAGAACACATTTTACAAAAATGAGGACCTGGTAACCCCAAGAACTGCAATGAAGAAAAGACGGCACATACAATATTGATTGCAATCAGCATGTACTTGCCCAAATTATATTGCAGAACAAATTTACGGGGTGTCAAATGACGGCATTTACATAATATTATTTAACTGATAAATAATAAACAATTAATTGTGATAAACTATGTTTCAAGAAGATACACAATCTGAGATGAGTCTCAGATAAAACTAGGACTAAGTCATAGACAAATCCACATTACATAAAATGCTAAATGGTGGGTGAACTTGCTGGTACGAAAATAATGGTACAGTGTCAACTTTATGCAAATAAAAACCTATGTTTTAAACACAAAACTCAATAACAAATCAGTATATTCATTCTGTATAAATTTATTGGTGTAGATAACTCTTTGTGTGCCGTCACAAAAAGATGATGCTGATTAGCTCTAATCCAATACAGTCTTATTTGGACAATACGAAGCGTTTGTGAGCATACACATTCCATCGATATCTTAAGGTGTTAAAAAGGATGTTTTAGCTGTTAGTATCATGGAATATATCTCTAAAATATGTTAATATTTATTGCAGTACACCTGTATTTTAAAAAAGGGGAAATAGTGGTTGGATCACTTAGAGATTCATATGGGGGTCTGGGCACAATTAAGACAGTGCATGTATTTGTAGTTAATAGCGCCGCAATTTGGTTAAATGGGTCTGCAGGTTATCTTTTGATTTCTGGGGTAATATCTAAAATTATTATTGACTCTACCTTTAGAACTTTTCAGGGATATTTGCTAACAGTCCCCATCTTAACGTACAAAAAGAATAAGTAGTCACATGCTTTGTTCAAAACTGATGTCAGCCGGCCACAAGTGTTGCGTTGTTTTTGGCAACGGTATATTTAGCTTGTGTAATATATTTTTTTGGTTTTAGATGTCACTGAAGTGAAAACAAATAGGAAACACTTATTAGGAACATGATATGTTCCAGAAAGCTGTTAAGGTGGTCGATTTAGACCTAGGTTTACAGTGGCAGTACAGGAATTAAACCACATAACACTTTTTGAATCATGAAATGCATTTGATAGTTGTCTATGAGGGAGCCTTTGTAAACCTTCGCTAGTTCAGTGGGCTTGGTAATGGAACTGACTTACTAGCCACTGCCCACCACCCTGCTAAGTTTAATCAAGATAATCCAATAAATAATTCTTAATGATTTATTATCCTGGGAAAAAAATTTTCATACCTTTCGTCGTTATAAAGATTTAGCACTCAACATGTTAAAGTGGCATTTCGTGATCCCCAAATCGAAGCTTTCGGGTTCCCCGATTTTATATCATCTGAACCGTTATCAGCTGTTATCCTTAGTAATCCAAGTGTACCTCTGTTACTTGCAAATTCTTCGTGTCCGGAAGACATTGTGCAATTGGTATTTTCTGTTCCACAAACGGAGAGAAGTTACAGCACAGGACCTATGGGACCGTGGGAAAAAAGCAATTGCTATAACACAAAAACCTTCAAGATGAAAATCAAATAAAACTTTGTGAATACGCTTTTTCAATGACGGTGCATGATGAAATCACGAAGTGCAACTTTAATAAGACGCCAATATACCCTAGAAATGCACTTAGCAGGGTGAGTGGGGCCAGGTTGTTAAATATTAACTATCTTAAAAAAACGAATAGAGGGATTTCTTAAATAAACTGAACACAAAAAGAAACTTAACATTTTTCACCAGGTCATATCTTAAAATCCTGCCCACCAAAATGACCCAAAATTGCACACAGGATTAATTAAATACTGGGTAGGTAGAATTTCAAAGTATAATGAAATGATGGTGATGTCACTTACCTTTAATAGTGTGTGTGTGTGTGTCCACCATGTGCTTGGAAGCATTCAGTGCATCTGCTACGATGCTGTCTTGGGGGAGATTGTTCCACTCTACCTTGCTGAAATTTCCAGGCCCATATGACATCTGATACAGCAAGTGATTCCATGTCAGCGCATTTCATTGTTGTGCCAGTTTTTGCAACTGCTTGGTCAATGACATGTTTTTAGAGTAGAGAATTGAAGTAATCATGTGTGCAATTTTTGGTTCATTTTGATGGGCAGGATTTTAAGATATGACGTATGGTGAAAAATTATAAGTTTCTTTTTGTATTCAGTTTATGTACAAAATGCACCATCACCCGAACAGTGGAATGTGTTAAAAAAGTTTTGAAAGTCTCACGGTTGCTTGGATTTACTACAGAGTGAAAAAATAGTGTCTAAGTGGTTGGCACCATGTATTCTGATGGCACCAATGCGAATATTCAGTGGCGTAACCGGGAGGATCAATGGAGAGTGTGTAGTTTTACACGCCACGTGCAGTGGCGTATCGGGCCTACCCGCTCTGAGGGGGCAAATTCTGTTGGTTAGTTAAATCGCTGCTCATTGACTGACATTTAAATTTACCAATGAACGAGTAACGTATAATGGATGCCATTTTACTGATTTCACTGTCTTATAGCATTAAGTACAATTATCCCTTGTTTAGTTTGTTTACATGATTATTATAAGCTCACTGCACAGGCTAACTTCCTACCCCCTTTCATATTAATGATTGATCATCGCTACGTCTTTGCCTGCTCATTTTTGTATGTTTACCAACGGCCCTAAATTTTGCTTCTTATGTAAAAAAAAAAAAAAAAAAAAACACGCCACGTGCAGTGGCGTATCGGGCCTACCCGCTCTGAGGGGGCAAATTCTGTTGGTTAGTTAAATCGCTGCTCATTGACTGACATTTAAATTTACCAATGAACGAGTAACGTATAATGGATGAACAATAGTTTCACTGCCTCAAAGAGACACTGGTATATTTGAAAAATAGTGCGCCTCAAGATTTTTCAAATTTGATATTTTGAATGGCTGTAAACCATGTATATACGTTAGCCCTCACCTGAAATGATTAAGTCCAAATCGGTGCGCTTAGGCGACGAAAATAAAAAACCCTGTTTTACGGGCCCGACCGACCCTGATTTTTCACTTTTGCAGATTTTTTTTTTTTTTTTTAGTTTTTCCAAAAATCATGTAAAATCAGCCTGTTTTTAGCCAAAATTTATAAATTTTGGCAAATTTTTTGTAGAAAATTTGTTTGTAAAAAAATTTCATTTTTTCTCTTGATTTTTCACATTTCGGGGCTATTTTAGGCCAAAGTCTCACGGTTGCTTGGATTTACTACAGAGTGAAAAAATAGTGTCTAAGTGGTTGGCACCATGTATTCTGATGGCACCAATGCGAATATTCAGTGGCGTAACCGGGAGGATCAATGGAGATTGTGTAGTTTTACACGCCACGTGCAGTGGCGTATCGGGCCTACCCACTCTGAGGGGGCAAATTTCCAAAAAAAAAAAAAAAAAAAAAAAAAAAAAAAAAAAAAAAAAAAAAAAAAAAAAAAAAAAAAGCCCCTGCCTGCCCCTAAAATGTTTGGATATGCCACTGCGAATATTGCGGATGCCAATGACCTCAAGCCCATGATATATACTTCCAGTCGCAGCAAGCGATTGGCGTGCGCAATACCGGATTTTGACCCAAGATCAAGTGTTACGCATATATGCTCACGAGCAGAAATCGCTTGCTGCGACTGGAAGTATTCACGGGCTTTAAATGTTCGTGGACTTGATGAGGGCCTGATAAAAAGTTGTCCAAATTGTAGCATGTTCAATGATTCAATGACATTGTTAAAGAGGATAGAAACTAAATCTAAGATAGAAAGTTATATTTATCTGATATTGTTTTATGTTTCTTTGTTGCTAGTTTTAAGATGATGGAATCATGATTTGTTGGATATCTCTTTTTGTATGTGTTACAATCACAAGGTAATCTCATAAGACTTACTAGTCTACGTCGTATTAAAGTAACAATTTCGACGACTTAATATTTTCGCAATTTGTCGTTCTATAAAATGTGACGTTTATTTTATTTTTTTGCCCTGCGACCGGGAATTTGTTTGCTTGTGATCGGGACATTTGTTGCACCTACCGGGAATTTGCCCCCTCGGAACCACCAGGCTGGCTACGCGCCTGAGTAAAAGCAATTACTTGTTTCTATGGATACGGGCTATTATACATAATCATCTAGAGTAGCACGGTAAAGTTAGCAGGATATTGGATATTGGATATTCGGCTAGACGGATATTCGGCTAGACGGACATTCGCCTAACGGACATTCGCCGACCGTTTTTTCAATGACTCATAGCAAAAAAAAGTAACCACACGATATTTTTATTTTTGCTTCAAATATTCCCCAGCACCCACACTCTTC
>JAMKCH010080707.1:0-45406 GCA_023653785.1 Ophioderma brevispina | reverse complement strand
TAAATGGCCGTTAAGTGTGCATTCGCTTGCAAAACACCGTATATTGGCAAACTAACAAAACAGTGCCGGTGTTTTTTTTTCTTGTTTAATAGTGATTTTCGCCGGGCTCGTGCCTATTGACCTGTTCTTTCACCGCGGCGTAGCTGTCCGAATTAACCTTTGGCGTGCACCGTACGGTCTAGTCACAAGAATTTGATAATAATTTAAAGGATATGTTTTTACCGATGATCGCCGGCAGATCATCGGATAAGCAAAGTGGACTCATCATATTTCATCATCAATTTGGAGTTGATGTTTTACAACTACTTTATCCGTGCGCAAGGTGGTTTTATCCCCCAAAAATTATTGAAAAAAATTGAGGGACAGTCCTGGAAACTTCATACTATCTATTTAAAAAAGCATGCCTCCATTTCAATGACCATTTCTGGGCCCCGTTTCACAAGACTTACAACAATTGTGAGTTTGATTTATTGAGCGTTAATCGATCAAGAGTAAGTTTGAACGTGATTGTAAGTTCAACTTACGCTTGATCGAGATAACGCTTGATTACAATCGATCGTAATTCTTTGTGAAACGGGCCCAGATCTAAAGGAATGAAGCTGCCCTTTTTATGGGCCTATAGTATTAAGTGATATCTATATAAAGTCCTCAACTACCAATTAGCTTTACCAATGTAGTACACTTATTTGCTGAGTCTTGGGGTTATTATAACAGTTCTTCTCACAAAGCACACGCTGGCCTTATCTTTATCATGTTTATGGAATAATATTATTCCAGACAAGCCATTGAATTTTAATTTTACTAAGAGCGAATTTTGGAGAATTTTTAATGTAAAAAATGTGGTATTTTTTTAAATCCAGGCAAAAGGTTCAACTTAAGCAGCGTCACTTCTAATGAGGAAGTTTAAAATGCATTGTGCTCATGAAAAAATTAGATGGTGTCCTTTCCTTATCAACGGGTCATTTAATGAATTATTTTGATTTGCAATGACACCTTCTATCTGGCTCTTTCCACCTCCACTGAGTTTCCATGCCTAGCTGATCACCCTTGCTTATTATCATCTTTTTCGTCTCTGTGTTCCTTATCAAATAGTTTCTCCAACGAGAGAAACGGTTGCAGAAGCAGTTGGTGTATCATTGTCGAGGTATATGTGCTCAGTGAATGTGTGTTGTGACAAAAGCAGTCGAAAACAACTGCCAGTTCTGTCGCTTCAACAAATGTCTTGCATGGCCATGCTTATAAGATGGTAAGTACCTATACTTTAGGTAAGAACTTAGATTGCTTGGGAGAGTTTTCCAAATATTGGGTGAACATTTGAGAATGTAGTCATTCTTGTAGTACACGCCATCCAGGATTTAACACTTAAGAGACGCGAGGACATGTCCAACAGAATGCTGGCTCCTTGCATTTTAAAAGATTCCCACGCAGGGCGCTCGTGCCCGCGCTGGCGGCGCCAAAAAACAATAAATCATATTTTTCTCTGCGGGGGGGGAATCACGCGTGGGTGAAGCGCCATGGGAGGCGCAGGGTGTCTATGGGTGCAGTTTAGACAAGAGGTTGGGCTCAGGATACTGAAACTAACGGTCTCTCGATGAATTCGCTTAAAGCTAACATATAATGTTTTCTTTAAAGTTTGTAATAACAAATCTTGAAAAAAATTAGGGGGGTACGGTACTCTATTTTGAGCTATAATGGTTGAAAAAGGGCATGTGTTCGCCCAAAGTTAACTACAACAGCGTCATATGAAAACGTTCAAATTTTCACCACATTATGCCTTATAGTGAAAACACGATTCGATCGAATTTTTAATTTTCACATATGTTTCAAGTTTTGATGAGATCTTTTCCAAATGACATGTAATAAAATAGGGGGTGCCGGGATTACTTTCCAGATAAATGGCAAAATAATTTCAAAAATACCGTCTATTTTGTCCACCGGGGCGTTGGCAAATTCGAGACGCATATCAACCATTTGGGCTACCATCGCGTTGATAAAAGCGCGATCTAACGCTAGTTTTCGCTTAAACGGGCCAGACGCTTCTCTTGTGGCCTACAACATAGAAATCCGTTTACTTTTCCGGGTTCTGTTCACGATACTAGTAAAGGTCTTTCTTTAAATCATTTTTTTAGCTTGACCAAAATAACATTATCAAGAAACAGAAGGCCTAAAAGGGCTTAACCATAATGTAAAATGCGATGTATCGTTTGACTGTCATGCGGGTGGGGGGCATTTTCATTTTTGTTCAAACTGGTTTTTAATTTATTGTTGTTAAAATTGTTCTTTTTTTTGTTTGGTTCAATGGTATGGGGGGATTTGCTATCTAAAATTAATCATTCTTATAGTAGCACATTCAACCCATCAACCCTCGTGCCATAACCGGAGGAAAGTTTTGGACAGCGTCGATGAGTGTAGTAGAGAGGCAAACATGAAAACACATATGGCCCTCGATTCCTCACCTGTGTCAAAACGCAACGAAGTGACGGTAATCTTGCCTTCATGTTACATAGAGAATGCAAAGACATTTGTGTTCTATTTTCCAAAAATACACACCGCGCTCAAAAGCCAGTGATATTCAACTCACCTGTACGACAATTGAATCCATTGAAACCAATACGATTAGTGGAGAAGTATGTATTTAGAGTTAATGCAACAATAATGGCGGTTTACGTTGACTTGAATGATTCATTAAAGCACAAAATTGGATTTTTTCTTCTGCTATCGGACTACCTGTTTCCATAGATTTAGCGTGGAATTTTAATTTCGACCCACTGCACATGCCCCTCATACAATGCAATACCTTCGGAAAAGTACTAGAGGTGACACGATGGGTTGACTCTACGATATCAACCTTATTTATTTTGATTTTATTCATTTATTAGATTATGGGTTTGTGTTATAAATGTCATAATCTCCCGGAAACAATCATAGGGATCTGACGCACAAGACGGTGAACATAAAAGCTTGGAGAACGTGCTGCTGTACTTTGTGTAAGCGTCTATATAGCAAACGTATAAATTGACATACTCAGTCCTTTTTTGATAAATTACAACAAAGGGTCCACGGGTGTTCCTAATTTCAGAATAACGATATAAAATTTGGGTGTAGAATTTATCCGCCATGGATTTAAAGAAAAGGGGCCAGACTCCATACACCAGAGAAAACTGTTCAAAAAGTTAAAAACAGTCTCGTTTAAAAGTTAAACGGTTGTTTTACTGACCGGTTGCTTTTTCAGTTCCACCCGTTAACAACTGTTGAAACTTTTAAAACAACTGTTTAAACTTTTTGAACAGCGTTTTCTCTAGGGCGGCTGACTGAGGGTCTACGAAACTGTCGGAAAAACTTTCCTGAAAAAGGCCACCAACTGCATGGCCGGTGCTCCCGCGCCACACACCCTATACACCCTACACCGACCCTTCCAGGTTCTATGTCCATATTCGTTGGGGTTCTCTGTAGAACCAGAAAAGGGTCTGTGTCTGTGATGCCAAGAAAATGCGTCTTTGGTAGAATATTAAACTGAGAAGGGCTTTGCCGTACTCACGGCCGGCGGCGCGTCACGTCGCGGCGCGTCACGTTAGTTTTTTTGTTTTGTTTTTTCAGGCACACGTAAATTTATCACTTAACAGTTTGTTTCGATCGTTACTAAGCATAAGAAATCGTTTGTATAAGGTGAAATATAGTTAAATACTTCAAAAATATAAAAGTACACGAAGCAAACCTGATGAGCCGGGCTGATGAGGCATTTGATTAGGTATATAAGCGTACGTAAACCTCGTGTGTAAGGGCCTGAAACCACTAAATAATCGCCCATTTTGAAATCACGTTAAAAAGACATTGCGCCCGTGAATTTGCACCCCGGTCGTGACAATTATTTGATATATGAATCCTTTCACTAAAGATCACAACTAAAACTTTCTGAATAAGTTTCATGTTTTGATTATCATTCTGTAGAGATTTTATGATAAGGGCATATGAACAGCGCGCCACCACTATTTTGAGCCGACGTGTAAGCTAAGCCGCTTCGACCAGGGCCGGAAGGCGCGAGGGCTAGTTTTACACAGAATCGAATTCCAAATTTTGTTGCAATTCAGCGATGGTCACGCTATACTCTTCTACTTTTATTATAATATAACACCTTACTAGGAACCGGTCCCAAAAGGACTACAAAATATCTCAAACTGTTGTGTTCATTTTACGAAAAGGCTACTGACCATTCCCCCAAACGTGGAGAGATTTAGGGCACAACACTCCCTCGAGTTGATTAATAAAGCAATTCTCCTTACACACGGGTTTACCGTACGGCTATTATACCTAATCAAATGCATCATAGCCCGGTCATCAGGTGTCTGTCGTGTCTTAAATTTTTCGAAGATCAGTATTAAAGATATGTTCACTTCACAAACTATTCTGATGTAGTAACGATAGA
Source organism: Ophioderma brevispina (assembly GCA_023653785.1). Lineage (NCBI taxonomy): Eukaryota > Metazoa > Echinodermata > Ophiuroidea > Amphilepidida > Ophiodermatidae > Ophioderma > Ophioderma brevispina. The sequence goes on along the minus strand of JAMKCH010080707.1, from coordinate 40,983 downwards.
AACAAAACATATGAAAGTGATAACTTTACGTGATGACTGTTGACAAACAAAAAAAAAAAAAACACGTGACGCGCCGTGAGTAAACGGTAAAAGCCACTCTAGAACCTGTACAGTATCATACTATAATTGGCTAATGTTGTGTGTATGTATGGTATGTATGTGGGTTTGTGCACGAAAGGCTCCGCCAGTTTGACTTCAAAGAGCCACTAATTCACACGGAAGGTTGCGTGACGATCCGGAGGGATTATTAAAAACAATTCTCGAAGAAATCGGTTCAGAAATGGCTGAAAATCAACGAAAATGTCCTCGTTGGCTATGGTAAATTATCATTTGTTTTAAGCGTTACTAAGTGGCGCGTACGCGTGGTGCGTTTCGACGGGAGCGTTGATACGCGTGGGCAACGGACGATTACGCGGAAGACGTACGCTGCGGTACGCAAATAACAGGCTGCTTATAGTGCAATACGGCTGTGGGACAAGAAAGAAATGATCAAGAAACAGATCATGTTATTTCGCTTTGATGGTCGTAGTATGGCTCGGCCCGACGGGTACCCAATGAGTTTTGAGAAGAAAAACCATCAGAATATACGGGAAAATTACGGGATGATGAAAAATTACAAGTTTAATATAGGCCTAAGCTACAGGAGTGTGCTGCAACAACTTATGAGGAATTCCAAAAAATACGACTGAGGGATGTTGTGACGGAGGGGGGGGGATGGTCTCTACAGGATTGTGGAATGGGAGTTTGAGGGTTTATGAGGAAAAATATGTGGAAAATACGGGACTACGGCTGACCCCACGGGGAGTATTGAATGAAGATATAGTATATGCATAAAGTACGGGATTTGCGTTAATATTTACAACTCGGGGTGGGAGTCCTAAGTTCAGGGTTACGGGTTTTGTTGCTGTGGTCTCTCCATATGTGTGTTTCACTTCTTCATTGATTGCTTCACCCCGTTTTCAGTGGATCGCTCCGTTCATCAAACCCGTAGTGTATAAACCACCCATGTTTTTGACATAATTTTTCACATCCTTCCCACAATTAATCGATATTTCTACCATGCTTCCGGAGGGTGCCTGTTCGCGCGGTCTCCCTTGTTTGTTTGAGTTAGAGACTGTTTCATTTCACTTTTATTTGTGACATTAGCGATTTTTCTTTTAAAGAATTAATTTTTCTTTTCCGCTCAACAAAACAGTTTTATCATGGCGACCAGAAAGGGCATGGTCAATTCTGCCTTTTGTCGCTTTCACAACACTCGCATTTGTACGCGCTGAACAAACGAGTTATCCGCGAAATCTGCGTGTGCGCCATACGCCGATTCAAGCAAGGCGCAAGTCTAAATGTGAAATACGCATGCGCAGGAGCTTGAGCTAAGTTCTCTGACGACGCAAAAACCCCTTAGCATAAAATATTATTCCTTACACAGGTCCATGGATCATGCTTTAAACATACTTACTAATACCACCAACCAATGGTTTCATTCATATTATGTATTCGTATCAATGTACAATCTGCATGAAGCAGTATTGAAACCGTAATATTTGATAAAAATTGGGCCTAATATCCATTTGTTTTTTGGACAAGCTTTCAAAGGGAAATCCCCAAAATGAAGTGAAGTTATCGCGCTGGCAAGCGTTACCCAGAAGTGCCACGTCCGAGTAAACATACGCGTCACTCGATCACGCGTCCCATGTCGTCATCGTGGAACGGAAGTGCGCGTGGCCCAGTTTTCCTGCATACGTACAAATTTTTGACTTCTCGTGATATCCGGTCGTACGTGTTTGTATCATATTGCATAATTTCTCTTGGATTTTAAATGCTTTAAATTATTAATTATAATGGGTGTGGTATTGTTGTCGACGGCTGCACAGCGGTGACCGTACCGACAAGTGAGAATCAGAACAGAATCGCTTATTATATTTCAAGTTCCCAGAATAAGAAACCGACAAGGATATCTGGAGTGTGCGGTTCGGGGTTTGCACACCGGGTGAGCTTTGATTACAACTTGTTACTCTGACGTCATTAAACGGGGTCAAATCCAACTCCAGCACCTTGATACGCTTTCGCGAAAACAGGAGAAGGCCCTCCCAGTTTTGGGTATATTTATCCCTTGAAATTAACACTTTCCCGATGTTCACTTTTAAAAATCGTGTTGCGATATGATCAGGATACTTTTGAGGTACGAAAATGTAAGAAATTAGGAATGTCTCCGCATCCAGTCCAATGGACCTTTTAAGTAACCTAATTTAGTTTTTTTGAATTTACACAATGTATATATTAGAATAAAAATGGGAGAATTGGCGTTTGTTCTTGTGATACTTGAAATCCAATAAGTAAGTCCTTCCATAAAGCTCACACAGCCCTACTGCTTCTTACAACTTAATAACAATCGATTGATTATGAACGTGGCCGTTGACTATGACTGAGGCTCTTTGTGGGCTTGGTTATGCTAACTAAATAACATAACGCCCAGGCAATATACCATTGTATAAAAATTACAAATGGAAAAATAAGCAACCCTTCATTGTACAATACAGAGGTTTAAATAACTTGCCTACATGTAAGAATTATCGTTTATACAGATAAGAGATCTAGAAGCACTATTTTAATTGCACGGTTAATGCTCAATCTCATATTGGTGTCTTGTTATGAACTAATTAGACAAATTGTATCAAGTTGGTAGTGGTCAAGGGGCTTAACCCCGTCTTATCCAGCCCTTTTTTGTTACAAACAACGGATTACCGGTGGGGGGTGGTTACCACCCCCTCTAGAATTCGCTATAAAGCACCCAATGCTTATAGTTTGACTACCAGTGGATAGCTATGGTCCTCCTCTTCCATTATATCAAAATAGTACTACCATACCTATATGTCCTCACAATGACGTCAGCACGTCCGCGAGGTCGGCGAAATGGCTTTTCCACATACATAGGCGAAATCCATATTTTGCGCTAAAAAAAACCTAATTGTACAAACTTAGAGCCAACTGTGCATAATTATTTTTCAAAAATGCACCACAAAACAAAAATATCCTTGGGGGGCACCCCCCTTTACCCTATCGACTTTGACGGCATACCCTAACCCCGAGAGGGTGCTACCTCACATTTTTTTTTTTCGCAAAAAGACCAGCAAGTGGATGATAGAAAGTGATTACCTAAAAGCTTTTTACCCGAGCTTTTGGCATTTTATTTAAAGCCGCACGCGCAAAGTTCACGGGGGATGGTATGGGTGGTAACCACTCCCACCACCCGCCGACCTTGGTAAGACGAGTGGTTGATAAAGAGATTTTCAAACAAGCTGAACATGAATTGATAATCAGACTTTCAAATACTTTGGTTACACCTACATCTGTTGGGCGAGAAGACAGGGCACCGGGTTGGTAAAACGAAGACAACAAGAAATCTTGTTACAAGTTCAGATGGTGAATCCATGTTATCACATCATCAGAGTTCTCCCAAGCAAACACTCAATCATTCTCCCCTGGTAAATGTATTTTGGTAGCTCTACTGTAAACGGAAGCCGTCCATGTGAGTGCATGAAAGGAATGTACACAGCAAGAGGTTCTATATAGATAGAGCGGCAAAACGTTACGTATGCTTAGAAATTCACCGTCTCGCCTGTTTTGCCGGCCACAAAAAAAACCCATGACTGCAATGGTTTGGGGTTAAATAATTATCAATAGGCTTGTTTTGATATTAGAGTGTATCGGTGCGCATGGCTACAGAGCGCATTAGCTCTGTAGCCATGGCCCGTATGTTCAAGGGTATTATGTTTTGAAATAGATATTACTTTTGCAGGGGAAGTTTTCTGGAGTTTTTGAGTATGCACATGGTTTCATTTAACAGAAGCATGTGATTGGAACTTCATATTTTTTTCTTAATTTATCATGATATTACTACTAAGATCTTTTGAACAAGGTTATAAGAGATGATTTTTTTTAAATGTCACTGGGGACCGAGACTGCCATAGTAAATTGCATGTAGCAGTTTCACAATTACCGGGGAATCCCAATGCCCACTCGAGCATATCGTGTCCTACCCTCCCTGTCCAGAACCACGTGTATAGTCCTCACATCTGATCGATTACTCTGTTACAACAGAGATACAGAATGCTTGGTGCTTGGCCGTTTTGTAGTTATAAACGGTACGAGATGAATAGTTTGGTGTCACGTGTCATGTACCAGGTCCCGTGTCAAGTAATCATATAGCGTTTGCTCTTCGGGGCGACCGATATATATAAATCCGACTATGTTAAATCAAGGTCTTTACATGACCCTCTCTGCCAATGCTATTATTTTTTTTTCCAAACGACACCGTTATTATGTCAAACAGTACAAAATTTACCTTTTCCCTACTGATACAAAAACCGACGTACGATGACGATAATCGGGTTGTTTTTCCATGTAGGAATACGTACGTCATTTTTAACTAATGGGTCCCCCGAAGCAAAATCATAACAAAAATCATGCCGTGAGATCATCAAATCTTTATTTTTTTCCAAAAATTGGCTGTTATTCCCATATAAATTCTTTTTCAGATTCAACATCCTGTAAATATTGTTCTTTAATAATTAATTTCATTTGCCACCGCCATGAATGTGAAAAAAGATGGGTCCATAAGTCTACAAAGGAAAACAAAGTCAGCCGCTAAATACCCTTTAACCGTGTGGACTGAAATGAGCAGACGGATCGCCCGTTTTAATTTTAGCCGCTAACCTATTTGCCGCGCAGCTGCGGGGTTATTCCGTCTAGAGTACCAACAATAGAAAGCCATGGCTGCCTCGCTTCTTCCACTACCGTGGGTTACGCTTTGCATATACACTAATCGTTAGTGATACCATTAATGAATGTTGTTAGAGGTGGCCATGTGGAAAAAAATAGTGACCGTGGATCATTGTGCTCAGATAACCTCTTTTTTTCTCAAATGCATGCGCGCTTAGGGAAAAGAAATTATTCATTGAGGCGGTTTATTTAAATCAATTCATTTCATTCGTTGTGTGGCCAATGGGAGGACAAAATTTAACCACCAATAGCACCCAACATCCAACAACTGAATTTTGGCGGATTGTTTGTATCGATTTAACATTATGTGTGTATACAAGCACCCAAACTGATAATTATTATTCCGTGCAATATTCAAAATGCAGCGCCCGCACGGCCGACGGATTTTGATGCTTTTCACCACCCCCTTAGCCCACAAGTAATAAGAGAAATCATATTGCAAGGTTAGTGTCCACTGTAAACGGGGCTCGACCTTTGCCACCCACCAATATGTGACATATCCTTCATAAGTTTCCTCCTTCACAGGGCCACCATCCAATCTGATCAATGACTGCTATGGATGAGCGATTCCCCACACACTGTGTGCAGAAACATTGACGAGTAAGGCCCCTGTTTTTATTTTACACATGTTGGAAGCCTGGTAGGAATGGTCGTTTCGGATATTTTTCATCACCGCTATGTTCCAACAAATTACCATCACCATTAAGAAAATAAGATATCTTGGGTTGTCAGCTTCTACGAAGAGTATAGGTCTAACCGTTTGTCCCATGGCGCCCTCTTGAATCTGGCCAGCAATCACTGGTGATTTTTGCCATAGAGTTTAGCATTATACCCTACCCAAAATGACCACTCTTTTTAGAAATTATAAACCATTTTCGGAATTTTCTGAATGTGCTAACATAATAAAATTCACAGGTTATTGATGATAATATATTCAACAATTAGAGCTTCTACCAAGAAAATACCCCTTGAGTACTTTTCTCTCACCGACGTGAGTTTCTCATGTCCTATGCTGTAAGCACAGAGTACCGTGACAGGCCATAGCCCTATTGAATGCACTGTGTTCACAGTGAATAGGAGATAAAGGCATGAAACTGCAAGATGATAACTAGAGAATAAAAGATTGAGCTTTTTTGCCATCTTACATGGGGTCAAACAATTATATCCTCCAATTCGCTGATGTAGAGCACGTTCGAATAACGCCGTTTCCAAGTCACCTGGCTCACGCTAACTTTGTTAGGAGCCATTGATCACATGATCACAACACAAATCCTACGGCATATCAATAATTTGGAACGGTGCATGATAAGTAAATAATGGATCCTAACGTGGAAACAATCGGCGATAAGTTGCGGTGGTGGATCACGGCGTACCGGCCGGCCGTAAAATCCACCACGATAAATTTTGGCTGCTCATCAACATCAATTATGAACACCATATAAGATGGCCAAACAAAAAATATAATCTTTTTATTTTCATTCCTTATTTTGAAGTGAGGCTTAATGTGACACGGATGTTCCTATGTAACCTTAACAATTCTAATAAAAGAGCTTTTTGTATATTCTGGTAGGCCTATAATATGAATATTAAAGGAACATTTGTCCTGCCTTCTAGTTGCTGCGTTTGTCAGATATGCACGAGGTCAAAGGTCAATGACCTTTATAAGGCATATGCTTGGTCATCCACTGCTCAGCCATTGGCCTAGAAGCACAACGGTGGTGTATATACCCATTTTTGGGTCAATAAACACAATAAACACAATAAACAGAGTTGGAGGCTTCCAAATGCAGCCACCATTGCTTTTTCTGTAAAGAAATCACTTTTAATCAAATTTTAAAGTCCCTGTACAAAAATTATATTAAACAAAACATTGACCATAACTATTCTGTGTAATATGAAAACAGATACAAGATTTTTTGTCAACTCACTGAATATTGTTCTTGGAGACAGATCCTCGACTCGAACTGATCGAGGTCCGGTTGATTTAATAGTGTGGTCTAGTTGATAGACCTTTTTGCACAAATCTTTCATTGGACGTATTAAAACCCCCATTACCACTGTTAAATGAGCCAAACTCCCGAATAGTCGGGACATGGCCATGGCACGCACCAAAATGTCACGGGACCGCACAATCAAGCGGGCGCCTTTGATTCGCCTTCTTCATACTCCGCAAAATGTTTCTCTCATAAAAAAAAACACACACAAAACCTTCCAAGACCTTCTTGTAGGTGCGAATAACAAATTGCGTGAGGGCTATAATGTCGTGGAAGGTAGGTTATCATACTCAAGTGTGATCGCCTCTCACTAGGCCTTGAAGGGAAAATCCACTGCATCTAGGGCTAGCTACCTTCTTGCACAAAATACCAACCGTCTTCACTGGTGGAGGAAGAAGGTCGCAAAAGCTAGCCAACGCCATCGCAACCCCTGACAACACCCACCCCATATCGGCCTAAGGCTCCTGGTTTCACGAGCTACTAGGTTTGAATCCATCCAAGAGGATTGGACGGCGACAACCCCCTCTCCGCTTGACTAACATACACATGCATCAAATAGAATTGTTGGAAGGTTGGAAGCAGAACTCCAACCGACCTTGTCCAAAATGTCTGGGAATAGGGCCTCTTTATATAACGCCCAGGAGGAAGCGTGTGCTCGAACATCATATACCCTAACCAAACCATCAACCCAATCATGGTGTTTTTGTGTGCATTTCAGATGACTGAGGAATCCAGCGGGCCCAATTGTGTCACTTGCGCAGAATTCCCTGATGGGCTGTCACATCACTTTGTGGTGAGTGGTGAGATGTGCAAGAAACACCGGTTTTCACAAGGGTAAAAGAAAGATTCTGACTTCTTCGTTGGGCCAAAAAGCCTGCACTGTTAAACTGTTGCCTAATTTTACCAGACTTTAACCTTTCAATTGCAATGACGGTAAAAACCCCAATTATTCAATAACTTCACGCTTTATTAGACCTATAATCTAAACATAAAATTACGATTGGAAGACGAAAAACATGTAAATAAACAGTGGATACAAAAACAGTACACACATTTTGAAAAGGTAGTATTAGAACGCTGAACCGTTTATTAAAAAAATTCTTTTCCGTTCAATTACGTTCTTTTTAACTTAACTTGTTTTTCATGTAAGAATAACGAACTATTGAAAATGTTTTACCTATAAAATTGGTTAAATAACGTCGTAAGTAACGTCATTTAAAAATGCAAAATCTTATTCCCTCATTTTTAAAAATAGGTTAAAAAACTCTTTTCCTCCCTCCTTTTTGTATTATAGTTATTTAATTTTAAAAAAGTAGTACACACACAACACATATTCTTTTGGTTTTAAGCATTTACTAGCATAAATCCATGTAGGTAGTGGCTCCGGTTAGGAACTTTGTACTCTTAAGGCCCAGGTTCGAATCTATGTAGGTGTGTATTAAGTTTATTCATATATGATGATTACGTACTTGGTGACATTAGAATTGTCCTTAACCGTATAAACAAATGTAAAACTGTTTTCAATCTAATCTTTATTTCTTCCCTTTTCCACCTTTGTTTTATTGCCTTTTTTCTCATTGTTCTCTCAATTGTTTGCCTCGATATAAACTTTTTTACAACCACGTTGTAAACGTCATACACACGTTTGTATGAGCACAAGCTAACAAACGTTTTAACTTTTGGTCAGAGGATTGTAATAACGTTTAAGTCTTAATATTTGTTAAAGCAAGTCAAAAACCAACATACAACTAGAAGGCTCTGAGATTTGACCGCCGTTATTTTTACGTTCCCTGCAATGGTTTTCGTATTTTTACGGCTCCAGTTATTTTACTTCTGCTGTAGTGATTCCCAGCTGCCCGTTCAAATTGCCTGTTTTTTACAAGTTTTATGTTTAACAGTGTGCTTGTGGAAGAACAGAGCCCTCCTTGCACTCAAAATGGAGGTGGGCCTTGTCCGTAGACAAGGCATGGATATCGAATCCTCGAGGCCACAGACAAAGCCACTGGAAATCCGTAGACAAGGCAAGTATATCCTAACCCTCTATGGCCACAAGACCAAAGCCACTAGGAAATCCAACAAAAGGCATGTATATCCGAACCCGCATGGCCAACAAGACAAAGCCACTAGGAAATCCGTAAGACCCTCAAGGCATGTATATTCCGACCCTCTATGCCACAAGACAAGGCCACTAGGAAATCCGTATACAAGGCATGTATTCCAACCCTCTATGTCCCACAGACATAGCCACTAGAAATCCGTAGACCAAGGCATTATTCCGAACCCTCTATGGCCACAAGACTATCCACTAGGAAATCGAAGACAAGGCATGTATATCCGAACCCTCTATGGCCACAAGACATAACCACTAGGACATCCGTAAAAAGGCATGTATCATCCGAACACCTCTATGGCCACAAACATAGCCACTAGAAATCCGTAGACAAGCAATGTATATCCGAACCCTCTATGGCCACAAGACATAGCCACTAGGAAATCCGTAGACAAGGCCTTATATCCGAACCTCTAATGCCAACAAGACATTGCCACTAGGAAATCCGTAAAAAGGCAGTTATAGCCGAACCCTCTAATTGCCACAATACATTGCCACTAGGAAATCCGTGACAGGCATTTATATCCGGACACTCTATGGCCACAGACATATCCATAGGAAATCGTAGACAAGCATGTTATATCCGAACACTCTATGGCCACAAGACATAGCCAACTAGGACATCCGTAGAAAGGTCATGTATAATCCGAACCCTCTATGGCCACAGACCTACCCCTAGGAAATTCCGTAGACAAGAGCATGTATATCCGAACACTCTATGGCCACAAGACAGAGCCACTAGGAAATCCGTTAGACAAGGCTTTTATATCCGAACACTCTATGGCCACAAGACATTGCCACTAGGAAATCCGTAAACAAGGCAGTATATCCAACCCCCCCTATGGCCACCCAAGACATAGCCACTAGTAAATCCGTATACAAGGCCCTGTATATCCGAACCCTCTATGGCCAAAGACATAAGCCACTAGTAATCCGTAGACAAGGCATGTATATCCGAACTTCCTATTGCCCACAATACATAGCACTAGGAAATCCGTAGACAAGGCATGTATATCCGAACCCTCTAGGCCACAAGACAAAGCCACTATTGAATCCGTAACAAGGCTGTATCTCCGAACCCTCTTATGGCCACAGACAGCCACTAGGAATCGTAGACACGGCATGTATATCCGAACCCTCTATTGCCAACCAGACATAGCCACTTGAAATCCGTAGACAATGCATTATATCCGACCCCTCTTATGCACAAGACATTGCCACTAGGAAATCCGTAGACAAGGCATGTATATCCGAACCCTCTATGGCCACAAGACAAGGCCACTAGGAAATCCGTAAACAAGGCATGTAATATCCAAACACTCATGGCCACAAGACTAGCCACTAGGAAATCCGTAGACAAGGCATTATCTCCGAACCTCTATGGCACATGAATAGACATAGCACTAGGAAATCCGTATACAAGGCATGTATATCCGAATTCCCATGCCACAGCCACAAGCCACTAGAAATCCGTTAGATCAAGGCCTGTGATCCGAACCCTCTATGGCCACAAGACAAAGCCACTAGGAAATCCGTAGACAAGGCATGTATATCCGAACCCTCTATGGCCACAAGACAAAGCCACTAGGAAATCCGTAGACAAGGCATGTATATCCGAACCCTCTATGGCCACAAGACAAAGCCATAAGACTATAGCTTTCGGTTGGGTTGAAACTGTTCCGACACAAAGAATTGCAAGACCAATGGCAAATCCCACTCCGGAACAAGGCTACGAACCAGGGGACGATCCGTAAACATACCCTTCACCAGATTGGACAAGAGGGGACTGAAAGAAACTGTCATGCCATCACCGAGCCCTTTAAGGGTCTGGCTTGTGGCTGTTCGGTAAAAAAAATCGGACAGTCAGGACACTAAGTTAAATCCACTCCTGAAAGACTTCCTTGAGGAAATTGCCAACCTGGTCTACGGTCGCAGAATTGCATGGATCGAACTCTCCATCGGCACACCGTGCATAGTAACGGCGGAGTCGAGAATCCTATGATGCTCCCAATGGATTTGCCTGAACAGTGAGCATGCAGAAATGCACCAGACAGGTGCAGAAATGCATGGATGATGCCTCGGCTGGAGGACCTCTTTCCAGGTCCCCTCCCTTTGGAAACTGGATCTGTTCTCTTACAAGCAGATCTAGCAGCCTGGGAACCACAGCTGTCGTAGCCACAATGGGAATGGGGCTACCAGCAGGACCAATCAGTCACGAGACAGAGCCACTCCAGAACTTTTGGGATCATGGTAACCTGGAGAAGCTATGATCAAGCATAGGCTATCAATCCTGACCGGTCCGCTGCCACGGTGTCCCGTTCTACTGCCCGGGGATCCGGGTTCCATAATTAATATGCCACAATCTGACGATTCATGACAGAAGCGAACAGATCCACGTGTGGACGGTTCACCCTCTGGAAGATTGTGAGGCAAACTGCAAAGAGGAGCTGCCACTTCACCAACGGCCCTCTCACTTTTGGCTGTGTGTGGGATTAGGGACCCTCCTGGGAGACTGTCCGCAAACCATTGTCCACTCTCGAAACACGGGAGGCGATCATCCAGCCCGATGTCCCAATCTCGGACCACCTGAATAGCCGAAGAATCTCCCTGCATAGGCGGATGACGGTGATGATGGCGGATGGTTGCCACCTTATAATATTTGTTTTTACTACTTTCTAAAAATTATATGCTTTATGCACTTAATACCTCCTGTGTATGTACAAAACTCATTTTCTTTCATAATCACACATTCTTGTATTTTTAACTCAAAATATAAATTGGCTTATTTTTAGCAACAATCAGGGAAATCAAGTTTCCCATGATTATTACTTCATTAAAACATTACTATGATGTCAAATAGAGAACTATTGGAACGTTTTTGGTATCATTGTAAAGAGGAGACTTATACTAACCCACCTGTACCAAAATCAAAAGGATCAAATTTCATGCAGATTTTGCATACTATTTTGAAAATCAACCAAGTGTGCATTTGATTTTTTTCCTATATGCTAATTATGTTTGTTGACCAAAAAACGGGTGTTTCCATAAGGTGACACCCTTTTCTGACACCCTATGAATTCGGAAACCTTAACGGAATAAACCACATAAACCGTGTGGTTTATTCCGTTAAGGTCCATTAAGGTTTCCGAATTCATAGGGTGTCAGAAAAGTATATCAGAAAAGGGTGTCACCTTATGGAAACACCCAAAAAAAACCTTGGTATAGACACCTCATCTGTGCTTTTAGACCAAATGGTTGAGGAGTTATGATTCATGATATGCCTTATTAAGGTCATTGACCTTTGACCTTTAAAATCTGACCAACGCAGCTGCCAGAAGGCCGGGCAATTTTTTCCATAATAATTCACATATAGCCCTACAAGAATGTACAAAAAGACTTTGTTGATGGGTTTGGTTTGTTTGCTCGTATCCACAAGTCATTGGTAATGGCTTTGTGGTGGTGTCAGGATTTGTTCAGCTAGTGTGCTTATCCGGGGCCGCGTGTATCCATGATACGGACGCTCCTAACATGGCCCGCTATTTGAGGCTGGGGCGGATTGGGAACAGTCAGGGGTTTACACCCTACTCTTATTCGACACTGACTGCGATGTACATATACAGTTGTGACTCTCTGGGTTTGGTTATTTATAGGGAAATATACGATATAATTAAGCAGAGATATGCTAAGAAAACCTTAAAGGTGCAACGAGAGATTTCACATGAGGTATCCCCTATCAATTGAAAGCCCTGGTTTTTGCACTGATGTAAAGTTGTTCATAAATAAATACCCCAAACTGAAAGGATTAAGCTGAGAATTATTTCATTGGTGCAAAAAATAAATAAACTTGTTTAATTTTGAATATATTTTAGCATAATGTGGTACATTTCTAAAAAAAAGAAAGAAAACCAGAAGGCGTGCGGCCAATTGGAAACAAGCTTGTGTGTTTATTTTTTTTTTTTTTTTTTTTTTTGCTAATTATGTTTGTTGACCAAAAAACGGGTGTTTCCATAAGGTGACACCCTTTTCTGACACCCTATGAATTCGGAAACCTTAACGGAATAAACCACATAAACCGTGTGGTTTATTCCGTTAAGGTTTCCGAATTCATAGGGTGTCAGAAAAGTATATCAGAAAAGGGTGTCACCTTATGGAAACACAAAAAAAACCTTGGTATAGACACCTCATCTGTGCTTTTAGACCAAATGGTTGAGGAGTTATGATTCATGATATGCCTTATTAAGGTCATTGACCTTTGACCTTTAAAATCTGACCAACGCAGCTGCCAGAAGGCCGGGCAATTTTTTCCATGATAATTCACATATAGCCCTACAAGAATGTACAAGAATGAAAAAGACTTTGTTGATGGGTTTGGTTATTTATAGGGAAATATATGATATGCTAAGAAAACCTTAAAGGTGCAACGAGAGATTTCACATGAGGTATCCCCTATCAATTGAAAGCCCTGGTTTTTGCACTGATGTAAAGTTGTTCATAAATAAATACCCCAAACTGAAAGGATTAAGCTGAGAATTATTTCATTGGTGCAAAAAATAAATAAACTTGTTTAATTTTGAATATATTTTAGCATAATGTGGTACATTTCTAAAAAAAAGAAAGAAAACCAGAAGGCGTGCGGCCAATTGGAAACAAGCTTGTGTGTTTATTTTAGGTTCATTCCTGCGTTTAATACAAAAGTCAAGATCTTTTCAGGATACCTTGGATTTTTTAAATCTCAAACAATATCTGTGGCCATTAGTGGAGTTCCCTTTCCCTTTACTGTTGTTTGGCGTCCTTTCCTAGTGTAACAAACGCGGCCATTTTTATGATGTACCCATAGCAGGTTGTGAAGACTGAAGTGGTTAAGGATGAAGCGACAGAAATGCAAGCAGTCATCCGGGGTCTGGTGGATGCTAAACCAGAGCTTTGGCCCGGACCATCCATGAATGTGTCAGGGCCACCCCTACCAGAAATTATGCCACCCGGAGGTAGACCACCTTTTCCAGGATGTAGACCACCCTCTGGACCTCCCATGGCAATGGGAACTGGGCTTCCTGGGCATCCCCCAGGGACGGGTAAGTGAAACACCAAGTCAGTGCTTCAGGTGATTACATACTAGTAGTGTCTTGCCGCTCAGCCGATAGCCGCTTGACGTACGCCGCTTGCAGGCTATTATAGTCAAGCGGCGCTATTGCTTGGAACTACGTCATGAGCGGCACCACTCCAGAGTTGACTTCAAGTCAACTCAATGCGATTTGCCGTTTTGGGCAATGCGGCAGCCCGAGCGGCAGGGAGATTGATTTATCGGCTTGACGCTTTGCCGCCTGGGTCGCCGCTAGCGATTCTGAGATTTAGTGACGTAAATTTCATCATCAGAGCGGCAAATCGGTAAGCGGCATGACACTATGCAACGACATTTAGTCAGCAAACATGACTTCCAATCTGTGCTTAACATATGACATCTTTAGACCTGATATCATGCCAAGAGCATAAACAAACACTGTACATTTAAGGAACCCAAATTTTGTGTCATCAATAAATCTTACTTTTTGGCTTTATTAGATATGAAGCTAGCCTAATCGTGCCGATTTTCTTATTCGGCCAAAAATGGCTATCTCCGTTGCAGCCGATTGAGCATTATACGTTTATGTAGTAGAGTTGGGGGTGGATGTCATTGTTTTATTACTACATGATTAGTTAGGCCAAAATCAATCATCACAGACAATCACTTCCAACTTGTCAAATTGTCAGTGTCGTATTTCTAGACGAGGGCGCCATTGAAGTCTGTAATTAGGTGCCAAATGTCGAATTGATCATCATGCATAAAACACACCAATGTGTTCCTTCAGTCAAAATGCAGAACATGCATGGATTTGCAGGAAAAGAGACTCAAATTTATCATTTTAGAAATAATTTGCCATATACAGGATTACTTGTCACCATGGCAACATCCTAATTTAGGCCGGCTTAATAGAATCCAAAGGACATGGATTTACATTTCAGTGTTACCGTGGTAACGAAAGAATCCTTATGACTAAAGGAAAACATTGGTGAGTTTTTTTTACTACACTATCATCATTTTGACATTTGACCTCTGAATAAGCTTCAGGCTTCTTTATAGAAAGAGTGTACATGATGCGTGACCCTCATACCTATTGCATTTATATTGTATTATTAGGGTTGCGAGTAAGCATCAACATTTGATCTCATGCACTAGTGCCTTCAATCTCTGAATATTGTGCCAGCTTTGAGGTCCGTTTGTACATTGGAAGTTAATTGCTCTCTCTGTAATAATTCAGCATGCAATCCTGAGTTACAGTTTTATTTCATGTGACAGGATTCATCACAGAGGCCAATATGCACGAAAGAAGTATAGGTTAGACCTAGTCTAAACTGAAAACTCACGCAGTATAAATTTAGACTCCCTCTATAAAAACTCTAAAGTTAAACTTGAGCCAAACTTGAGACGTCTGCACAAAGGCAAGTTTAAGTTTTAACTAAAAATCAGGTGTCGCTTGAAAGTGGTGGATTGTTTTTCTAAGTCACTGATTTTCTACCAATTTAAAGTTAAGGCATTGAACTATTTCTTAGATTATTTCTTTCATTGGGTTTCAAAAGCTACAATTTCTGGCCTCATCTTGCTTACTTCATCAGGGGTACCAAATCCAGAGGATATTACGTCGATGGAAGTGATGAAGTATGGATACCAAGAACTGCGAATGGTAATTCAGTGGGCGAAGAAGGTGCCGGGTTTCAAGTCAATCAACATGCAAGACCAGATTGCACTATTAAAAGCTTGTTTCATGGACGTTTGTGTTTTTCGACTGGCGTACAGGTAAGTAAGAAGTTCACCGTAATCCGATCGACTGTAGAAAAAACCTGCCGACTAAAATTTGTATGCAAATTAGCACAAATTAAAAAGAATCTGCTGACCGACCCATGATTTTCATTTTCAATATATATTTTGTACCAAAGACAAAAACCATGAGAAGAAGACAACAAAACAACTATAATAAGTAAAATAAAAGATCTTTGCTATGTCATTGAAAAAATTGTCTAAATAATAGGCTAGCATGTTTCATTCTAGAGTAAAACAGTGGGAAATTCATTTTAAAGAATGTGACCGTTACCGCAAACAAACATAGATCATTACACTGAGCTGATTGCCTTTACTCCAATGTTGACTGAAACATATGCATTACCTTTCATGAGAAATAGAATGCTCCAAAATACCAATAACACCCCGGAAATACGAAATGGTACCAGCCATTGACCCCATTTCACTCCCATCATCCTTAAAATCTTCCTATTGTTCGTTTTGGCTTGGTCCAGAACGGACGTACGTTCCTTAGCTAGCCTCAGCCAAAGCCTACAAGTACGGGATTTCCTGTCTGACGACTGTCTATCTTGAGGAATACTCCATACTACAAATGCTGACTATATCTGGAACATCTGGATTTATATTTCTTCTCGGAAGTCAGGTGCCAAGACGAAGCAGCCTCCCCCTTCCAGAGGCAAGGCGCCCAGAAAGGGGAAGCAGTCGTCTTGAGAGAAGGATCCCCTCTACGGACGGGAACCTTACCACCTCCGGTGGGCGGCCGCCTTGTCTTACGCTCAGGTGTGACCAGCCATCTCCCAGAGCGCTTAATTGGCTCCTAGACGTGGTCACGCGAGGCTACCGAATCGAATTTACTGCGGTACCCCCAGTGACTTCACGGCCGAGACCTACCCCGTTTAATCAGGATGGAGGGGGCAGAAGGATGCCATCCTTCTGACGGAGGTCTCAGCACTGCTGGCCAAAGGCGCCATTACCCCGGTCGACTCTCCCTTCACACGGGGGTTTTGGTGGTCGACCTTCTTCTTGGCACCCAAAAAGACAGGGGATTGGCGCCCCATTCTGAATCTCAAGCTCCTCAATCGGTTTATAAAGCCACCGAGATTCAGGACGGAAACTCTCGCATCGATCTTGCGCTGTCCATTGAAGGGCAAGTGGGCGTCTTCGATAGACCTGAATGACGCCTACTTGCATGTCCCAGTCTCCCCCGGAGACCGACGCAGGCTCAAGTTTCAAATTCTGGAATAGTCGTACGAGTAGACATGTCTCCCCTTCAGACTTTCACCTCTCCTCGGGTGTTCACCTTTGTCACCCGGGCCGTGGGCGACTTTGTCAGGCTCCCTCTGTACTGTTCCCGGTCTCGCGACCCGGGAGTTTACGCAGTCGACGCCCTGTCGATTGACTGGTCTGGATTCACGGCCCATACCTTCGCACCAATTCCAATTCTTTACCGAGTTGTGTCGAAAAATTGGGAGGGAGGCGTATCGTGTAATTTTCATAGCCACCCTTCTGGCAGAATCACTTGTGGTTTGAGCCAATGGTAGATCTCTTAGTGGCACGCCCGCCACGTCTCCCAATCCGTCCGGATCTCCTCTTTTCCGGACCGGGGGGGGGGGGGCGCCAGTCTGTCGATAGAACATCTGGCTCTTACTGCATCGCCATTATCCGGCAATGATGCCGAGATAGAGGCTTTTCACAAGAGCTGCCACGCTCATTTCCGCCGGTAGAAAGAAGTCCATCCGCGAGGCCTACAGTAAGCGTCTCGATCCGTACTACCGGTTGTATGACAACCGAGGTGTCTCTCCCACTAGAGCTACTGTAACTCAGTTGGCCGACTTCCTCGTTGAACGCTTTGATAGCGGACTTGAGTCATCCTCTTATCAGGAATTACAAGCATGCTATCTTAGCAATCCACAGAGTCCGATTGATTGAAAATATTCATTTAACTTGGTTTAATGCATATGTTTCAGTCAACATTGGGGTAATGGTAATGATCAGTGTAATGATCTAGCAAAAACAATTATTTTTCCTATGTTGATTCCCTCTCCGTGCCCACCTCACAGCACGATATCTGTACGTCCGTATTGTTGAGGGGCCAAAACGGAAAGTAGGAAGATTGCAAGGATGATGGGAGTGACCTGGTGTCAATGTCTGGTACCATTTCTTATATTAGGGTACTATTGGTGTTTTGGAGCATCCCATTTCTCATGAAAGGTATGCAATATGTTTCAGTCAACATTGGAAATGTAAATCCGTCCTTAGTTATGATCTATAGACCAGTTAACATCCTACGTCACTTCTTTGTTGCCTGCGAATCCATTCCTGCCAATAGTATGGCCCATAGTATTAAAACTCTAACAGATACAATGCCCATGAGTAAACAGTCCAGACTTACTTATTCAAGATACCAGGCCCTAACATGTTACAAACATTGCTGTAACTGGTCTATAAAACATTATTTTTTGCTAATTTTGTATAAGGCTTTAATAGGTATACTTTTATTATGACAGCTATCATAATAATATTATATAATATTCTATGGGATTAAAGCGGCATTGCACATTTCACAAAATATGAAATTTCTTCAATTTGCTCTCAAATGATAGTCTAGGCCATTGAAGAACGAGATATATTTTTACACATCAAAAATAACATACCCCAAAACAGATAGGGAACATTGATATTAGATAAAGACAATCCTGTATTTGAGGCCAACTTTTAAGTTTTCCATAACTTTAATCAACAAATGGTGTTTTACATGAATATTTTGACTCCGTAACTACTGAAATTAAAACCACCAAGGTCAATGACCGATCAAACCGTGTGCATAGCGTGGGAACATGCATAAGGCGTGCATGTGTCTTGTTGTTAAACGCCATTTTCGTCGTCTGCTGAAGTTAAAACGTCGCCTGCTACGTTTAATTTTGAAGTCGTTCTGTTTACCATAAGGAAGCTGCTTTTGGTCTTAATCATCTTCGAGTGAGGCTTTTGTATATAAAAGCCTTACAACCATGCAAAAATATCAATTTTGAAAAATCTTGAGGGCGCACATATTTTGACAAATTTGGGCCAGTGTCTCTTTAAAGACATCAGACTTCTTCATCTCCTTGTTTAGTGATGGTTCTCAACAGACCATGTCCACTTAGGAAATGGCTTCTGAAAAGTAGTTCAAACACTTGAGATACTGCCCGTTGTTAAAACTTTTGAAAAAATACTGTCCCTTGTCCATGAACATGATATGTGCTATATTATATGACTTCCACACTTTGTCTATGAACGGCTGGCTAGATTTGTATCAGTCCTCAATGAGAATTCCAGTCGTGCCTTCCCTTGTCGGGTTACAGAATTGCCTGCAATAGCTACCATTGTCATATCACGTACAAAGTCATATCTCGTGGGAATCATCACGTGTGTAAATAGCATTCGCGTACAAACGCGACATGCATGATGCGTATAAAACGTGCCGTTTGCGCGTAAAAGTATTCGACTACACAGTAATGGATGGGCGGAGCTTTCATCTAATCCAATAAAATTTCTTGTTAACATGATAAGCCGCACCCACCGAATAAGAGGCTGAATTTAAATAGTCTACACAACTTTACATTTATCACACTAGACCCTCTCTGTCCCTGCTTCCCATATATTTTTATCAACAGATCCCTTGATCTTGTCCGGCATTAAATAAGTCGCGCTATGGCTGAATGGACTTGTCATGAGTGTGGACGAAATTGCGACTCTGGTCTGGAGTATGGACCTAATAACCTGCACTGTGGAGTACATCAATCAAGTACACGTCTACCGTTAGACAATGTTGGAGTTGCTGCACTCTGCGCTCTGATACTATTACCCAGGTGAGTTGGTGGGGCTCATCTTTCGCGTACAGGTGTAATATTTTGTGTGAAATAAACCGAGGAGTTCTGCTTATAGTTGGCTCAAAACTTTACCGGCGGTTCACCCGCCCTTCAGGGCGGTTGACTCGTGTCTCATTGTTTAGAATAGAAATCGGTTCCAACCGGAATAAGCGGTCGAATCCAGTATCCAACTTGTGGGTAAGTTTTGAAATCGCCCCAGAGAGTTAATATTAATTTATGGGTTAGGTTTACACCGAGGTTTAGATTTATAGTTAAGATTATATAAGCTCAGGTTTAGAGTAAAGGTCTATTCATACTGAAGAATGGATGAAAACCGAATTAAGGTTTTCGTCAGGTTTAGTGTTAGCTTTTAGGTTAGAGTGAGTTAGTATTAGGATTAGTAGGACCAGATTTCGTGCAAGGTATAGGGTCAGGGGTTGAGGGATTGACCATTGTTTCAGGTCCATCCATAAACATTTATTACAAGAGAAGAAATATCATTGAACAAAATTATTCATTGATATTGATTGGTCATTGATTGGACAAAATCGTTCATTGATATTTGTCATTGCACGGTGTGTATGTTAAAGTCCATACCCTGTGTGGTTAGAATGTTAACGCGAGATGTTGGATTGATTCTTTTTTATGGGTGGATGTTTGCATCCTTTCCTTAGAAACAAAAAAGCATTGCATTTCTTGACGTATTCGTAACATATTTTTTTGGTAAAAATTTCTGCTGTAATAACGTTTATGAATTAGGTTAATGTCTGCATATTTAATTTTTGTGCATTTGGCAAAATCAATGCACTTGGGTCTGTTAAGACTAGACTCATAATTGTTGCGCCATTATTTGTCGTCAAACTGAGCACGCGCGCGTGCATTGATTTTTTTGCCAATGTATTCGTAGTCTCGTTCCCAGTACTTGGTGGGTGTCCCAACTGGCACGTATACTGCGAATACTCACCCAACAAGTCTGGAGGAGTTCGATCTTTCAAGATCTTGAGGAAAAAAAAACATTGACCGACCGGTAGAGATGATTTCAAAATCCTAGATGTTGTTGATGAGATGTCCTTGTACTGAAGACATTGCAAGAAATTATGTTTATGCTGTAATATTGCAATTTAGTAAGTGTACTTTAGGCTGCCTTGAACCTTGATGAATGAACTGCACGTTGTTAATGATCAGCCAATTGAAGCATTCCTATCAAAGATTATGACTCGGAGCGTACTAAAAATAGCTGACTAATCGGCGATTGATCTGAAACGAAATTCAACAGACTTAATGTGGTGAGTATTCGCAGTGTACGTAGGAGGCCTAAAGATATTCCGTCATTAACCTCTAATCAATGTATGGATAAGTATAGTATGCAAGAATCTTAAAGGTACCAGGAAATGCAAATATTATTGATGTGGTTTGTGTCAAGTCTACAGGGAGAGACCTAAAAACATTCAATATTTGGGTTGGTAATGACATCATTAGTGAAACTATTGATTTTTCAGAGAGTAATAGAAATTCTAGGTGACTGCTGTGAATCTATTCATGACACTGACTGAAAATCAATAGTTTCACTAATGATGTCACTGGTAGTGTATTCTTTTTTCTGGCCCTGTTTATTGGAATGGAATGTCCCGTAAAGATTTGGAGTAGGTTTATCATCTCATTGCCTGGGACCTTTAACATCTTGGGTTATGGGCCATACATGTTTTCACATGCCTGCCATCTAGCTGAGAAGTTTATTTTTATCATTCAGTTGACATAACGATATTTTAATAATACTGGCAAAAGGTGCTGGTTGTCTCAATTTGTCAATATAGTCCCACTAAAAGGAAGCGACAAGATTTTTTACATAAGGAATTTCCAATAATTAGATTTTCTGAAACTCATTTAAGGAGGGCACCATCAGAATTTGAGTGGTTATGGTACTGAATACGCCAATAGAATACAGGAAGTAAAGGGTTTGCCTTTACACTGTTTACATCTCAAACCTGGTTAAGTACAAATTAAGGAAGGAATTCAAACCCAAATTTTTAAATCATGTTTTAATGAAATAGAGAAATTGATTAACTTATTATCTTGAGATTTATTTACAGATCATATTGATTGACGATTTCAAATCTTGTATCACTCCAGTGTTTGACCAAATTGACCGTAAAACAAAACATGTTATGTAATGGTGGATTACAATATACCTCTTTTGATAGATGATGGTCATACTATTAGACCAACCCATGATTTTTTTAACCTTGTTTATTCTCACTAGAATCACATATTATAAAGCCACTATTGGCAATATATATTTACTATTCAGTACTCATTAATAGTAACAGACATATATTATCACTTACCAACAGTTTTGATATCCAACCATTCCTTTAGCGAGAAATCTGTCCAAAGTAACAATTGTTATTTAAAACAAAACACGCTGGTAGTACAGATCGCTTTAAACAGAAATTTTAAAGCGATTGGTAAAAAAATAGTAGCATAACCAAAATGTTAATGCAGATTATACAAGGTTTGTGAATATATTGATACCATAGTGAGTGTATACCATTAATAAAAGGTAAGGGCAAATGAAAAAAAAGAACCTAATTACCATGGATTATAAGGGGACAGTTGAAAGCATTAATGTTAAGTCCTCACACCATGAAATTATGATTATATATCAATAGAAAGCTTTTGATATAAATAAAACGAGAAACATAACTTTTAGTTCCAAACTGCTACAGGTAAGTCACAATTACACTGAAAAGATTATTTTCGTAGACCCCCCAACCCCCATAAAACAAAATGAAATTCTTCAAATTGGGCGCTATGCCTGTGACGTCATTACGGTCAATAGATCATGTACTATAAAACGCACGCACGACTGGTTCGGAAATCAGTTTCGTAGGTCTTTCATCTTCAACCAAAATGAGTGGAAGTGCAGCAGCAAGCCTGAGTCCAAAATAAAATTATGCAGATGAGAATCAGAATTGGGATATTCATCGTCGGGAAGTACCCCGGATAGCGAAGAGCTAGCCGGGGTTATTTCCCGGTGATGAAATACACCGGCGCGGCGAGGACAACGACGAAGGTGATACATACCGGGGATACCGAGGGGTGCATACACCGTTAGCTGCCGTAGATTTTTTTAATAGCGGAAGAAGACAGAAGAATATGAGGTGACAATTGATGAAAATTTACATATTTGCACTGTGCTTACGTGACCCTGACATGACCCGTGTCACCCAAATTACGTAATTGGACTGTTTTGGGGCGTATGGAAAATACGGGAAAATACATAAAATCTTGGCACTTTTTAAGCCCTCACTGCTTTATAAAGACAGATAAAAATCGAAACTGTATTCTGTTCATTTCCTAAGGTCACCAGCTTTCTATTGAGATGTAATCATAATTTGTGGACTTTAAGAATGGTTTGATTCGTAGGTCAAAAAGAAATTATAACCGTAGCTTTAAATTTAATAGTAAAACGCATATGCGAAAGACATGGAAAACAATAACCCGAACCAAGAAGACCAACATCCAGGCTAAATTCCAGAATAGTGGTGGTTGATGGTGAGATTGTGTCGGACATTTGTACAATCTCTGACCAGATCAAAGACTTTTTGATAGTGTTGGTCCACAAATCCCTTCAACTTTGACATCCTCAGGTAAGAAATGTTTTAATTACTTAAAGGCTGACTCAGAGATTTTCCGAGGAGGGCGCCCTCAATTTTCAAACAAAATGTGGTTTTTTGGCATGTAAAAGAATGTTGTCCATATACTAAACACTGTCTGTGAAATGCTAAGCTCAAATCGAAGCCTTCATATAGAAAAATCACAACTTTGTAAAATTTGTTATACACAGTATCCTATGGCACTGTATACTACACATAAATGTTTACTGCATGGAAGCGAAAAATCCAATACATCTCAAACTTTGGAATTGGGCCTTTTAGGTGACTATCTTTAGTTCTAGTTGACTATTTTCAATAAATACACAAAAAATTAATTTTCAAAAATCTCTGAGTCAGCCTTTATGTTAACCGTATGTAAGTAATGTGTATATGAAACCAATTATAACCAACGAAATAATGAAAGTAATCAGTAAATTTGACCACAACAAAAGGGCTGGACACGACAGTATTGGCAACATGTTAAAAAGGTTTGCAAAATGAATTTCACTTCTGTTAGCTACGATCTTCAGTCAATCAAAATCCACGGGTGTTGTACCAGATGAATTAAAAATAGCAAAGTTTATACAATTTATACCATTCCCAAATATGCTTGAAAGGGTAGTATTCAATAAGTATGTTTGTTACGTGAATAAATTTATAATTTTGAATTGTAAAAGTATATTGCAGCTCTAACCACGTTCTTATACTACGTTTATGGCACTTTTGGATCTAAGAGAACAAATAAGTGAATCATTTGAAGATATTCAAACCACACTTGGTATTTTTCTCGACCTGTCGAAAGCATTTGACACCGTCGATCACAGTAATCTCATTGTCATAACTTACAATTTCTATGTTTTTAGAGGTATTGTTATCAAATAGTTCAAGAACTGTTAAGCTAATAGGAAACAATATGTTTAATTCAATTCTTGTAAGTAAAATTTAAAAAGAAATATCGTCTTTGGGCGTGCCTCAATGGTATTTTGGGTCTGCTGTTTTTATACTCTATATCACGATATTGTGTTTCCAAACATCATACATCGTCATGTTTGCTGATGATACCACAATTACTCGCACAAATTAAAGATACAACAAATCAGTTCGAACTCATAAACAAAGAATTCGAAGAAGCAAGCAACTGGCATGGTTTAAGGCTATCATACTTCCATTTCAACTTTAACATTACAGTGAGATTTTTCAGGTGCTCTCTTTAAAGGTACAACGAGAGATTTCGAGGCATCCATATAATGCGTCATATGTAGTGATTTCATATAGATAAGACACTCATCTCTTACTCTGTATTTGGCTACAGAATTTTAAACAAAAAGGGATTTTGATTTGCTCATCTTGCAATATAAAACATAGGCTGGAGTGGATTTCCAGCTTAATCCTTTGAAATGAGGATTTTTTTTATGGAAAGCTCTATATCAGAGCAAAAGTAAGCGCTTTCAATTTTTAGGGATTCCTGATTATGTAAAATCTCTAGTTGCACCAAACACAAAAAGTTCATATATGACAAAATCTCTCAGTTGGCCTTTAATCCTGTGAGTAGCACCTAATTCGTCACAATGGAACTTAGATGCAATTTTGAGCCAATTATCAATATGGTAAGAATTGGGTTTGGAGAGGACTAGAACTTTAATTATGGAAGCTGTATTTCAACTGGTTAATAAAGTGAATTTATGATGCAATCAGCCAATCATGTTTAGGGAAGAAGGTTTGAAGATGCTTTTCTATAGTTTTAAGGGTGCTGAATAAGAATTTTTGGGTCCACCTCGGGAAACTGAGGGGAATATTGGTAATTACAGGGTAAACTTTAGTACAGGGTACACTTTGAATCAAGTCAAATTGTGTTTAAATGTACACCAATGTATTTGTCTCATTAGAAGGATTAAAAAAGGTATAGTTGGTCTAGGTTCTGACCTTTAGTTAAACAGGTACAGCCCTGTAAAGGTTCAAGGTCATCCTAGGGGGTAAACGTTCCCCAGTGCTCCGATTTTTGTTGAAACGGTTGTCAAATTGGTCGTCTTGCCTTATTTTACAATGTTTGGAATTTGGTTACGTAATTAGTGGGCAAAATGTAACAAGGGTCTACATGGCCTATGGAGGTCACCAAAACTTGACCTCAAATTGTATAGAGAGCTGTCACCCCAAGAATTGAAATTAATTTTTTGCTTCAGTATGACCAGGGCAATAATTGGACACCAGTTTCAACAAAATTTGAACATTGGATTTTTTGCCCCAGAATGACCTTGAACCTTATCAAGGCCGTAGCCGTGTAACTAAAGGTGCAGCCTATACAAACAATACCTTTTTAATCCTTATAATGAGACAAATACATTGGTGTACATTTAAACACAATTTGATTTGATTTCAAATTACCCCTGTACTAATTTTACCCCCTTATTTGACAAAGTTCCCCACATTTCCCAGAGGTTGGACCCAAAAATTCTGATTCAGCACCCTTCAAACTATAAAAAAACATCTTCAAACCTTCTTCCCGAATCTTCTAGAATGGGATTCTCGTTTATAACCCTACTAATACTTGCTTATCTTGCAGATGCTAAAGGAATCATTGACAAACAGAATGTCTCCGATCTGCAATCCAAAATACTGGAGTGTCTACGGTATCACATTTGCACTGCTTATCCAAATCAAACAAAGCGCTACACCAAAATCTTGCTTCGTTTGCCGATATTGCGAGAGGTGAGCGCTAAAGCCAAGTCGAGCTTCTTACGAATGAACATGGATGGGATACTCCAGATGGACCAGCTGGCGGGAGAAATGCTGGATTATGATGAACAGAGATGATGAAGGGTATAGATTGAGCATCACATGGTGTGTAACCGGAATATACAATGAAGATATTTTGCATCAAATAGATCAACAATGCTCTTTGTAAAAGAAATTGTCTTGCACTTTTAAAATGTATTGTACTGTATACTCATAGTCGTACACCTTTCCATCACCTATAATGCTTGAACTTCAGAACCTGTTGTAGTGCTTCATAGCATGTGATTCTATCGTTTTTTGTCTTTTAAATCTATACCCTACTTTTGTACTATATTTAGTGTTTTTCTATTTCGTCTAGACAAATTGCTGGAAGAAATTATAAGTGGTTAATTTACAGACTAATGAGACAAGAAATGTCTTTAAAAAAGACAACGCCTCAGGATCTGAAAACGTTATTTACTACAATTATTTACCTATGGTCCATGTCGCTGATGTCAGCTATTAGGTGCAGATATTTTGTGAGTGTATAGTCATACGGAGTCAACGCTTGTGCTTTAACATTGCTATCATTATAAACTGGGCTGACGTCACTGCATGGAGATAGTGATATGGACCATACTTTTTGTGGTTCTTTTAAACTCTGAGGCAATGACAATTGGCAGGTTGGTTATAGGTTTGTATTTGTAAAGGGCATAGAGACCTGCTGGTTTATGCGCTAAAAAGCACCTCTATTATCAGTGTTACTATGATTGCAGCCAATAAAAATATAACAGTAGAACCTGAGATGAATAAACCTGTCAGGTTTATTTATCTCATGTAGAACAAAAACAAAAGTTGAATAAAAACAAGAATAATCCATAAATCCACGTCACATGTTTATTTCCAATGAGCCCCAGGGGTTTGGGGCCTGTACGGAATAACTATGTAAAAGCAAAAATGTGGTAAAAAATAAGAACCCATATGCCGCATGTTGCATACTGAATGACCAAGTAATTAAATAGAACGACCGTTATTTAAGACTAACATCAACCGTCTGTTTAGCCAGTCTGTTTGGCATTTTTGTGCGTCTGTTTCATACGTCTGTTAGGCTTTCTGCCCGTCCATTAGGTCCGCCCATTTGGCCCGTCTGTTTGCATTATATTGGTCGCGGCTGTTCCAACGTCTGTTATGCGATTTTGTACCAGTTACTTACCTGGAAATTAATTATGCGACACGCAAGCGCAGTTGGACGGGGAGTTGGATTTATAATGAGCTTCGATTTACTGTTACAGCTATCGGACGGACAAAATTGTATGTGCTATCGCATTCTGAGAAACTACAACCTCATTTATTTGTTAAATGATCGCTTGCGGTGTATAATCATCGCTATATTTTAGGTTTCTGTCATAATTCAGTAACTTACGACGCATATTATTCTGCACATACAGGATATCAGTTTCCGTTCTTACCCATACAGCTAATGGCATAGTCTTCTAATGAATAAATGTATTAAGGTTAAACGTCGTCAGTCCAAGCAAAAAATCTGCAACAAGGGGCGGAGCCAAATTATATCCGTGTAATATAGCGCCCAATTAGACGGGTTAAACTTTGTCTTCATTATCTATTTAAGGCGGTATAACACGCCATTAAGATGGCAACACTGACAAGTAGGTGCGAATTAGGTGGCAATTCCTTCTTAGAATGCCTTCGGCGAAAAATAGTAGAAACTGGAACTCCCTGGGCCATATTTTTGTTAGAAATTATTTTAAAGATACAAATCAGCACAATATCAAGACAAAAAGTGTGTGAGTCTTACTACTGAGTAATTACAGTACTAATTTTACACCCACCCCATAGGAATATTTTGACTATAGTAGATTCTACCCATCGTGTCACCAGAGGAAAAGTTTTGGACAGTGTCGATTAGTTGGGAGAGGAGGCAGAATATATGGCCCGCTTCACCTGTTTCATGAAAGAACTAAGATAATCTGACCGATCATCTTTACATTGAGAGTGCAAGACTTTTGTGTTTCTTCGTATCCAAAATACAAACGCCCAAAATCCAGTAACATTGGGAATTAACGTAGCTATAAATGCATTTAAGTTATTCCTGTAAAATTCAAAAATAGAAAAAAATAAATGCATTTTTCTTGCTGGTTCTGACTGGTTATTTCATAGCGTGATTTTAATTTCCACACACTGCACATCCCCTCATTCACTGCTCATACATTCGGAAACGTACTGGGAGGTGCACACGATGGTGAATCTACTATAGAAGCTACAGTTCACGGGGATCAGAACTCATCGTTGTCGTCAGGATTCAGTAGCTCGACAAATCCGGGTCACTTATGGATTCTTGCTTGCTGAATGTCGATGAAGAAGGTCTACCGTCCAAGTCATGCATAATTTAAGTGACTGAGTCGCTTCGTTAATGAGAAGTTTACATTTTAATTAGGGCCATATCCTTGTAAACAGACGAACACGTTGGTTACTTTTTACAGTAGTCCCAGCATTTTTCATTTTTGAAACCCCTGTTTCAACAAAAAAATTTTTTTATGAATTTTCCCCCTCCTTGATTCCGTCCACACTTTCAGGAGGGGTACACCCGCTAAGTTTGTTCATTATACCCTTCTAGAAGACAAATCCACTGAGAAACATGGCTCTGCTCTCTACGGTCACGGAATCGCACCAAATGACCCAACTGTAGATAGCTTTTTTTTGGGAGGAGTATTAGAAATTGTCTCCGTCCCTAGCTATATTATGAGATCACAGGTGTTTTTCCGGTGTGAAAGTAATCATAGTTGGCAGGTATCATAGTCCGGCTCCATAGACGAAACTGAATAAAAAGCAGTGGAAACTAATATAGATTCACCCATCGTGTCACCAGAGGAAAAGTTTTTGGACGTCGTCGATTAGTTGGTAGAGGAGGCATAAAAAGAAACTCTGGGCTCGTTCACCTGTTACATGAACGATCTAAGATAATCTTGCCCTTGATGTTGGCATCATTTTTAGTTTTTACTAGGAGGTGCAAGACTATTGTGGGTTCTCGTATCCAAAACACGGCGGCCTCAATCAGTAACATCAACTCACCTGTTACTGAATGCATTGAGATACCATTGAAATGCCTTGATACCACTGAAGCCAATACGATTAGTCATAATGTTTTGAGATCACATGTTTATACGTAGCTTAAATGGCTTAACGTTGATTGAATGTTTTTTCATTAAAGCACAGAGTTGACTACACTACCGACTACACGTATTAATCGACTTTAGAGTGGATTTTAATTTCCCCGCACTTGCACCATGCCCCTCAATTCCATGCCTATACCTCTCGGAAAGTACTGAGGTGACACGATGGGTTGAATCTCACTATAATGTTGCGTAATAGTCCAACTGAATCGATTGCCCTAATATTGTTCACCATTTTCCACGACTGTGAGCCCGGTGGACAATATCTCCTGCCACACGCCAGTTATCTTGAGAAGAGAGAATAGGTTTATTATCTGATCTTCTTTATCTCACCGAGTACAATATTTCCGGGTATGTTTCATTAATTGATTTCGAGAAGGCCTTCGATTCCTTGACTCAAATTCCTAATGAAAATTTTAAAAACTTCAATTTCCGATCTTCAATTTAAAGGTGATCATCATTGCTCGGACGGCATATAATAAGCTATATACCAATGGAAAGCTTATTTTATCGCGATTTTATATGTAACGGTGTCATATTTATGCTACTCACGATTTGGTTACAAGAGCCAAAATCAAAATCGTCTTTCAAGCAACACCACTTCAGCGAAAGTCAATATTATTGACTTGGGCGCTGTGAGGTGGTGACGTCACCGTGTGTAATCGTCTATGCAAGTAAACAAAATCCCATTCGCATGTATCGCTCGCTTCTGCGCTTTCGAAGACTTACCATTGTTTTCTCTAAAATTTGCTCAACTTAATCAGAATTATGAACAATACAGATACAGATAACTATCTGTTGAAGTATCTGGTAGATTTGATTGCTCTATCCCACAGAGAAGGCGGTTCAGTCGGCATTTTATACATACTGAATTCCTTGCTTCACAGTATTGCGGAATTTGTTATGGTTAATGGTTAAGAAATTGTCGCTAGTTAAAGTAATTACCGCCATGTTACGCTCGATGAGCCAAGACTTTACCGGAAACCCAATAGCAAAGCCAACAGTGATTTATTAAAAAAAGGTTCAATAACCATAATTGAGTGACTGTTTCCCGGTCTGAGAAAAGTAGATTAAGATATTTTCCGTTACTCCCCCTGATAGCGCCTATACCTCATGCAATTCCATCGGTTAGCATAAGAGGGTGTAACGTAAATCAATGGAAGAGCCGAGTCTTTATACGTACGCGGTAGTTTTTGACCACCACCCATGCTCCAGGGGCAGGTCTCCCTCACTAACCTCAAAGGGCAGCTATTTATTTTTCATGCTCCAGTAGCATGAGTAGTGGTCAAAATCTCACACTTTCATGTAAACACAGCCGGCCTCTGAGCTCTGCTCGCTACTCAACATTCATCGTAAGCGATGAGAATTCAAGCGATTTTTTCACATTTCTTGCACACTTATGAAGCCGGGAATTATAACTACAGAGATCAAGGAACCTAGTCAACCAACATTTATCGCTATATTGGCGAAATTCAACACAGGAGAAGAGGAGCGATTTGGGATTCCTTTACATTGGAAGCTATTGGAAGATGCATTGCGCAACAAGACTTGTGCAATCGCCTACGTCACACGAATTTGCTAAGGTCAGAGAAGGAAAGCTTAAGCGTATTTTTGGGCGTAAAATCGCAACGAAATATAGGGTTAGTTTTTGGTTTATAGTGGCTATATTATACGATTATTTTTTTTAAAGATATTTTTGGCAACCTGAAGTCATAAGCTTTACATTGGTATATAGCTTAATATATGCCGTTCGAGCAATGAGGATCACCTTTAAAAATGGATTTAAATTTTCTGCAACGATGCTCAAGCCTCTGTTTTATATATATAGTAAATACGAGTTCTTTTAGAGTCATTCGTACACTATGAGCTAGTAAAATCTCAATTCCCTTACCACAGTTCAGTAGCTTTCATTCACCAATATTTAGAAAATACATCCCTGGTTTTGGGTATGATATCCAGATCACGCAAGGTCAGTTCATGTCAATGTATGTACAAGTACCCACTGAATTGTGTCCTTGGTGAATGAGCATATTGTAACTCATAGTGATAGCGGAGTGTGGTTGTAGACAAGGTGATGGGTAATTGAGCCCTTATTTGTTCTTTCTCTGCGCTGAGGTGTTTAGTATGATACTCCATGGTAAATCTTAAAAGGGTTGTATTAGATATCGCAATATGCAGACGAATCGGTCCTTGGATGGTTCTGAAAAATATACGGTGCTCCCTTTATAATGAATGATTATGCAGGAATGTCCGACCTTCAAGTAAACATAGATAAGACAAATGCGGTTTGGATCGGCTCAAATGAGAGGAAAAAAATTAAGAGAAAGGGAGATTTTTTTAAAAAAATCTGTAATAACCTTAAAGGTGTATTTCGTGATTTGTTGATGTTATGGGCAAATATTTCTTTCATGATGCCCCATAGGCCACTAGAAAATACAAAATTACGATTTTTTTTCCAAGTAAATCGAATTTGCACTTAAGATTAGGCAAACATACTATTTGTGGTTTAGATGATATAACTATCTCAACTTTTTAGCTAAATCGGGGAAACGAAGCTGTGGATCACGAAATGCGCCTTTAAAATGATTGGGTATTGATATTTCAACAACTCATGAAATAGTTATGAAGAACTATCTTAATGTTTTAATATCTATAACATCATTAATTAACCAGTGGAATCTTACCGTTTTGGTAGAGTCACAGTTGACAAATCCCTTTTGTTATCCTCATTCGACACTGGCTTCGATGTACAGTTGTGACTCTCTGTACACGGGACCAACGACTTAACGTTGGTTTTGTGATTCATTTGCCCAATTCCAAGTGAACCATGGAGGAGAGAGGTATTCTGTATTTAATCAATATCTGGTATACAGATCAAATCCAGAATTGAGTACCCGAATAAATCCCAGCAAGTGACCCCACCTGGATTCGAACCCGGTATTTTTGGTAATTTTGCGCCATAAACAAGCACCCTACCCGCTTGGCCACGCTCTCCCACAAGTGGGGTTAGAATGATGGATTTATAGAGTTATATCTATAGTCTTATAAACCTGGATTAGATTCTGAAAGTCTTGAATGGCGCGCCCTCCTTTTTGTGGGCCGCCAGCTATAGCTGTCAGGACCACTTTGCAATCCGCTGTGCGTGTGTGTGTGTGGATGTATGTGTGTGTGTATGTGTGTGTGTGTGTGTGTGTCACTAAATTGAATTTTTTAAAAAAAAAATTGACCTCAATTGAAAAGTTGAAGTTCAATTGGATCCAAACTTCTGTACCATGGGATCTCTCATATGTTGATAAGGTCAAAGGTCATGTTGAAAGGTCAAAGGTCATATGAGGTCAAGTTGAAAAATGGGCTAAAATGTAAAATTGACCTACATTGAAAAGTTGAAGTTCAATTGGATCCAAACTTCTGTCATAGGTGCACCATGGGATCTCTCATATTTGATGAGGTCAAAGGTCATGTTTAAAGGTCAAAGTCATGTGAGTTCAGTTGAAAATGGGGGCTAAAATGTAAAATTGACCTACATTGAAAAGTTAAGTTCAAACTTGAGTCTATTTGCAATATGGGATCCCCCCTCATTTTTTTATGATGTCAAACGTCCACAATGCCATGTCAAAGTTCCTCGAGTCACGTTGCAAATATAAGGCTAAAAATGATAAAATTGACCTCAATTGAAAACTTGAAGTTCAATTGGAACAAAACTTGAGAGTCAGAGGTGCACCATGGGATCCCTCATATGTTGATGAGGTCAAAGGTCATGTGCCAAGGCAAAGGTCATGTAGCGGCCTACAGCTTGTATTCTTTGAATATAGTGAGCGCGAAAGCCGCGAACCGCAAATTCTAGTACATTTAATGTATTGATCTCTCTAATAACATGAATAATATCTTGAAGGAGGGTGTATATGTTTACTTCAGGCTGTTTACTCATAGATGTGACCCCAAATGCTCTTTTGTTTTGGCATGACTCACAGTATGGATATTATGGAGGGTAATGGAGAATTCCTTTCGCTCAATGATGTTAAGACCAAATATAAGGTTCGTACAAATGTTATTGAATGCGGGGGCGGGGGGCTTGAGAAGTATCAGAACCTTTTTTTGGAAATTTGTTGATGGGAGATTTCGAGAAGCCCCCTCTGCAACAATCATTTCACTTTTAAAAAGGATTCTAGGAGGATTTATGACTCATATCGTCCAAGAAAGTGGTATAGAAAGTTTATTGGCAAATGGGAGACCAAGGTGAATTTGTCTTACGATAATTATATTTGGTCATTTGTTCATTGTTGTTTGTTTAAATGTAAAATGGATTCCAAGCTTAAATGGTTCCAGTTCAGAGTTATCCATAGAATATAAATATGAGTTAACACTCTTTTTAGATCGTTAAACTCTGATCTGCGTGCATTTTGTAATCATGAGGAAACTCCCATTCATCTTTTTTGTAAATATAACTAAACATTTACACTATGGAATGGACTCATGGAGTGGTTGAGTGACACTCATAATGTGAATTATTGATGATGAATTATGTCTGTTAGGGGTAAAAGATATTAAGTTATCTGCCTTTATTTTAGTCGTTCTCTTCAGCCGTTTCCATATATATATAATGAAAATGAGTAACAAATTTCCTGATTTCGATCGCTTCTGAAAAAGGAAATTGAGATATATATTATCCTTGAAAGATATATATTTTCCAAGAATTTGGAAATTCATAAATTCGAAAAGAAGTGGATCCCTTGGTAGGAATTTAGGTAGTGTAGTTAATTCCGCATGTGCCACTCAATTAGTTATTGTATTTTTTATAACATCTATTTTTATGTTTGATGAATGTTTTGTCATGTGAATAAACTCTTTTCCTTTGTGGAAAAAAATGGTCAGAAGAACCACTGACCCAAGCTTCATAAAGGGTTAAAGCAATATTAGCACATTTTTTTGAAGAGCGCCCCCAATTTTTTCAAACAAATTGAGATTTTTACACGGTTGCATTGATAACTGGCTAGTAAACCATACCTGTGAATGGTTAAGCTCGAAAATGTCTGTGTCTCACAAACGAAGGAATTTTGTAATTAGAATAATTATTATCGGGATCCCCGATAATAATTCAACGGCTGCTGGAAACGGCCTTCCAATGTGAAATAGCCGGGAAATAGCGCCATGTATGTGTCTACGCTCATCCATTCAGTTGTTTTATTGGTTCAGGCAAATCAAGTTAGAGGTTATTTTCTCGAGGTGGCACCAGGACGGACATAAACGTAGCATTTCCAGCTCTGCCGTTAAGTCCAATCTGGGATCCAAATTCTAATTACAAAATCGCTTAAGGTGGATGGTCCATGCGCCCGTACGCGCTCAATTTGATCTTGTGCCAACGGACAATTTTTGCATGCGCACTTCTGGATGCGACGCAAGCGTCTAAGTAATTTTGTGCAGGTGTAGCGTACTATTTGCGCCACATTCATTTACGCGTAAAGCTAAGAACAAAAGTGAGCTGCGTTTGTTATGTAATACTGTATAGGCTTAGACGTGTCCCAGACCCACCCTAATCTGAACGTGTCTTCATGTATACCTTGTATGTATCAGCGTACGCGATTGGTCAATACGCGTCACGTGACCATGTATAAACAAACGTTTATGCATGGCTGCCGTGACGAACGCCGAAAGTGGTAAAAAATCATGCAATTTCAGACTGAATTTGATATTTAATGATTTAATTTTGTAGGTAATAGTTAGTAAAAAAAGCACGGTATACATGAACGGGGTTCATTCATAGTATTTTGGGTATGAACGTTGTTTATGCCCTCGGGCAAGCCCTCGGGCATAAACAAGCGTTCATACCCAAAATACTATGAATGAACCCCTAATTTGCTCACCTATATGACTATATGGTACATCATGAAAATGTAACAATGTATAATAGGGAGGAGGTCATGATCTTAGTATTTCAATATTGTCATATTCTCAAAATTTTAAGTTTCAAAATATTCTATTCTTCCAAACACCGTCTGTACAAGCTACTTAGGCCTAGTGTTTAATGTCATATGTGGCTTCTGTTAAGCTTCATCTGCTGGCCTGTGAGACATCATGCCAAATTCTGCCATCATGGGGGGAGGGGGTGGAATGATCTGACACTGAATAGCGCTATATGCGCACACCTCCCCATCGAAAGAAATGATGGACCCTCTTACAGTAAATGATCGGGGCGCCATCAAAGGTAAGAGAAAGATGGTAAGTATGTTCAAAATTTATTATGAGTAGTTTTAACAGGCATAATGAATACGGAATGATAAGAGTGGGAAGTTTTTCTCTGAAACCTAATTATCAAAAAAAAATAAAACAAATAAAGAAGACAAACGAGCGAAAGGAAGAAAATAATCACACTCTCATCAGAAAGGAAAAAACAGAATTCAAAAGATAGTAAAAATAAACTTGTATTAATTGGTAACCGTAGGCCTATGGCATGCACTTTAAAAATTCAATCTCACAGAAGAGTGTTGTTTGAGACATAAGAGAATAAAATAATGTTTTAGAATCATGTTTATACTTATGACTTATTGCAGGGAGGACTTGAACAGTCGCTAAAGTTAAAATGTTGCGTAAACTTTGGAGCGCCTTTTGGTACGCACATCAGTTACACGCGTCTCCAGTGCGTAGTATAAACGACGCTTTGCACACCGTAATGTCGCAATGTTATTTTGAATCACAAAAAACGTGTTTCTGTTTTAAATAACAGAAAAAGTAGAACCGTGACCCCTAATTTTTTCTTTAGTAATCGAAAGATTTTATAAATGCGCAACTTTTGTCAATTTTTTTTAAAAAGTTATCGAGCCGATTTTTTGTAACAATTCAAAACATGTATCAAAAAAGTGAATTTTCCATAGACTTGTGTACAAATTTTAGGCTAAAAAAGCTTTAAAACAGGTCTTTTGGATGACTTGTTTCTCAAAAACGAGTACCGTGACCCCATTTTTTTATTTTTGATATTTGATTCATATCGATGAAAGCATGTTTACTAGAAATCTTGGGGAAAATGTTCAGTAGATTCTATCATGGACCATCCACCTTAATTTATGATAAATACGCATTTTTTAGCATTCTCGTTCGCAGGTATAGTTTCCTAGACAATCACCAACGTAATTGTGCCAAAATATCAAATTTTGAAAATTGGGGGCGCTCTTCAAAACATTTGCCATTATTGCTTTAATGTACACAAATTTAAAAAAAAAATAACGTCTGGTCTAACCCTCGCAATATGATACGCCGCCAACGGTTGGCTCGGAGAGGCGATGTTTTCCCGATGCATAATGGGAAAAAAGTCGACATCCAGATCCCTCGTAATACAAATATTACACAGGAACAAGTTAAAGATCATTTAGTTCTTCGTTATAATGGCCTAATGCGTGCGAATGTACACTTAAACGACTGTATACCATTATTAAAAGAAACTTATCTTTCTATCGATCACCCAAAATATTTCAATGAGCTGTTTTCAACATAGGCCTAATGATCTCTCAACTTGCGTGTTAATCCAATAGCGATTTGGACAGCGATGCCGACCTTTGCTGTCAAATATTGGACTAGCAAATGTAACCACTGGTGGCGCACCGTATTGCGAGAATTATAACCACACTTGGGTCACTGACCCAAGCTTCATATGGGTTGTACACAGATAAGCGTCAGAGGTCACTGGACTGTTTTAAGGGCCACTCTTTGAATACTATCAAAATGTTGTTTGTGGCAAATGCTAGTTACAAGGATTCCAAAAAGGTATAGTTTATATACTATTTATGGCTTATAGGTTTGGAATTATGGGGTAAAAACTGTAAAAATGGTGACAAAAGCAATTTTGGTTTTGCAGGGTTAAAAATTAAACGTTGCTCCAATTTTTTGTAAAACGTGGTTCAAGTTGTTGGTGCAGCTCATAGAATGAAATATAGGAATAGTTTTGACTATATTAAGTGTTTGGTATGGCGAATAAAGTCAACAGCTATTGGCAGTTATTGGTTTTTATATAACACATAAAAATATTTCTGTCATTTGATTGGTGGATACTATATCACGTGACATAAAATATTTGAGACTAGTTCCCCAAAATTTCACAGGAGGGAAAAAGTTCCCATAAAAAGCTACTATTTCCCCCATCACTGGGAAATAGTTCATTTTTATGGGAACTTTTTTCCCTGCATTGGTATCTTGACTAGCCTTGAGTTGAGGTGGCAGCTGATCTCGACGAGACTTGGCAAGTTTTTTCAAATGACAGAAATATTTTATATGTTATATAAAACAAATATTGACTGCTCTATGTTCGTGAAATGGTGCAAAATACCTCCCCTCGGTGACTGGAGACCGTGGGCCTACTATTTTCCCTCGACCTTCGGTCTCGGGAAATAGTAGGCTCACGGTCTCCAGTCACCTCGGGTAGTTTATTTTGCACCATTTCCCTCATGAGCAGTCAATAATATTGACCTGTGTATTTTGTTGGATAACGTGAAAACAAAGCATAACAGATAAGGCAAACTATTCCTTATTTCAATCATTTAAGGTAGGGAAACAATTTGCACCACATATTACCTTAATAAAAGTAACTTTTAACTTTTGTCCCATGTACACACCAAAATAGACTTTTTCACTATTTTTACAGTTTTTACCCCATAACTCCGAAACTATATAAGTCATAGATAGTGTATAAACTATACCTTTTTGGAATCCTTGTAACCAGACAAACATCGTGGTGTACTTTTCAACACAATCGGAACATTTTAAAAATTTTGACCAATGTATAACCTTGAAACCCAAGCTGGTGTCCATTAAAGCAATATTAGCACATTTTTTGAAGAGCGCCCCAATTTTTAAAATTTGATATTTTGCAGAGTTATGTTGGTAATTGTCTACGAAACTATACCTGCAAACGAGAATGCTAAAAAATGCGTATTTATCATAAAATAAGCGATTTTGTAATTAAAATTGGGATCCCAGATTGTACTTAACGGCGGAGCTGGAAATGCTACGTCCGTCCATGATGAAAGAGTGCCACCTCAAGAAAATAACCTGTAACTTGACTTGCCTGAACTAATAAAATAACTAATGGATGAGCGTAGATATGTACATGGCGCTATTTCCCGGCTATTTTCACATTGGAAGGCCGTTTCCAGCAGCCGTTGAATTATTATCGGGATCCCGATATTAATTATTCTAATTACAAAATTCTTTCGTTTGTGACACATAGACATTTTCGAGCTTAACCTTCACAGGTATAGTAGCCCGTTACCATTGCAACCGTGTAAGAATCTCAAAATTTTGAAAAATTGAGGGCGCTCTTCAAAAAAATGTGCCAATATTGCTTGGGGGTGTTAATGGAAAGTGCACATGCTTCCATCAATTGTATGGATGCCTAAAGTACTTGTGTGCAAAAATTCATAATTTTATCCGGAAGCGCACACTCTTTCACTACAGTCCCCTGCTATTCGCTTATTTTCAAAACGAGGTTGAAATGCCCAGATTTCAATAGAATTGAAGGTTTAAATTGACCCATTCCTTTCGTCATGTCGAAAACGTCTTAGGTCCAAAGATACCCAACAACTTTCTTTTCGTGACTTATTTCGAAAGTGTGTATTTTTAAAATAATGAATAAAAACCAGACATCTAAGTTAATTGAACAGACAGTAATAATGAACAAACTTGCTTTTTTGTTCGACCTCGGTGGATGAAAACCATATTAATTTCACGTCATAGGTACACATGGGTTCAAGTCTCGCCTCGTCCGGGTGGGGGACTGGGTATTCTGCTCGGGTAACTAC
Source organism: Ophioderma brevispina (assembly GCA_023653785.1). NCBI lineage: Eukaryota > Metazoa > Echinodermata > Ophiuroidea > Amphilepidida > Ophiodermatidae > Ophioderma > Ophioderma brevispina. The sequence continues at coordinate 2,073 of JAMKCH010080707.1, read as the reverse complement.
CCGGGTTACAAAATCGCAAAACTTGGCAAGTAAGGATTCCAATAATGTCATGATTTTGCTCAAAACAAATTGCATCAGAAACACATTAATATATTTTGCGAAATTACCCGAAAATAACATATTAAAAGTTTATCAGAAAACAAATCTTGTGGGGCATGTAAAAATAAATGGTAAGATTTTGCACAGCGGGTAAAAATGATTAAAAAGATACACCAATTTATCAGACTATAAGCAGGGGATAATAGTTTCCCCTTTCCGGACACTCTGAGAAAAAAAGGTGCGAAAGAGGTTCTAAACTTGTCCTCTGCATGTAACCCTGTAAGGTTCTTCAACGAACCAAAAATAGTTCTTTAACTGCTGTAGAGCACCTTTTATGGTTCATTTTTGGAATATTTTTGGGTTCTCAGATTTTTAAGAACCATTTTTGAGGGTTCCATTCTTGAATGTTCCATATAGAGGACAAAAAAGGGTTTCAAAAGCCGTATTTTTTCTTAGAGTGCAATTGCCGCGTCCTGGCCTGATGCGGGCCGGTCGCGAAATTTTTCCCGTAGTTAACTTGCATGTATTACAGCATCATCTTTAATAGCCACAGTTCACTAACTAACATGATATTTATCGTTTAATTCTTTTGCTATATCTATTGCACGAGTCTGCCTTTGAATTAAAATCCCAACATCCTTTCTTAAAATAATCTACAAAGTGATTTTGAGCGATTCAATAAATGGAAGTCGTCTATTGAAAGTGAACTGACTGATTAATTTTTGAAAAACCAAAGTATTGCTGATTGTAAAGACAATGTTCCCAGTAGACAATGTCTTCAGTAGGTTCAATAGGCAATCAATAGCTCAATCAATAACTAATGTTTAGTATGTTACAAAATCAGGTTTCTCGCATTGATCTCAAAATAATGTAACCAAATGCAAATCGGACCACTTCGAATGTTCACTCTCCTATTTGACGCAGCATATCTTTTGTTCTACATATCGAATTAGAATTAAAAAAATAATAAATGTCGACATTTGTATAGCGCCATTTACGATGTATGAAAACGATTTACATTTATTCCGCTGCCACTAAAATAATTATGTCACCTGCCTTACAAATTCCCAAGGCATACTCATACCTTTAGGCAGCACTCAATGGACAATATTTCTAACAGCTCCCCATTTTGCACCTGGGTGGAAAAAATTCGAGAGAAGCAGGCGAGGTAACACCACTGGCGAGTGCCAAATTGTGTAAAACGTTTTTCTATAGAGTGTAAACTGCGCACTATGATGGGATTGCAATTTATTCCGTATTGAAATACGTGTTTATACAATTTGGCACTTAAAGTGCCTTGCCCAAGTGACAACATATTGGCCTCAGCGGGACCTCCTTCCTTTTCGGGGAATTTCGAACCCAGGACCTTTGGGTCATGAGTCGGTCGTTGTATCCACTGGGCCACATATGCCCCCACAAAATAAATGGCAAATAAGAACAAAGATCCATGCGTACTTTAATGGTCTTTTAATCTTTTTACAAACTGCTTTTGTCCCGCCTGAATGCACCATTTAGCTCCATTTGTACCCGGGTGTATACACTATGACTGTGAAACGGGATTGGAAGTTAGCGTGTATTTTCTTAGTGTTTTATTTTGTCACAAATAATGTCTCAAATGGTTATCCATAGCTCTCTTCTTACAAATTAATTTCCATTACGTCAGTACTAATTATGCAAGTCAAGTCATGTACTTGCCCAATCAGCGCGTCGGCGCCCTGCGTGATCTAGCACCCACGCGGTAGTCAGCACTGACAAGGAAAAGGCTCAGTTTGCTGTATGACACTACCACACACAGGTGCGTGCAAGTCTGAATTCCTGTCGTTGGAAGATTTCTGTTACAGTTTGGATCGGGCAAGTTTAATATTTAAATGCATTTTTTTTTTATGTAAACATATCGCGTAGGAAGGCTAGGCTGAGAGCATGAATAATCAGGATTGTGACATTAGGTTAGATTTATGAAGAAATATTGTCGAAAATTGTGTGTGGAAATTCAAATTTTACTCGCCCACACATTTGAAAATTGAAGTCAGTATT
>JAMKCH010080701.1:0-11368 GCA_023653785.1 Ophioderma brevispina | reverse complement strand
AATCTATTACCATCTTAAGTATCTTTCGTAGTACTTTTGTGCCACGAAGTCGGAAAAAATCACATCAATCAATCAGTCCATCTTATGTAGTTTGAGTGCTTTCAACAATAAACAAGAGATGTCAATCAAAGATTTACCATATCATTTGAAATGCATTCCAGAAAGAAGTCTTTAAACAATTCATTGTCTGTAACCTAGATGGCCAACGTGTTCCATCCAAAAGCCGGGGCGCGCATGTGCAGAAATGTCCACCAATAAGATCAGTACATGACCCACCATTTTCACATGGTATACTTTCGCACTCATTTATATCTGGAAAGGAAAAATGTAAACGTATAACAAGATAGCAAAATAATAGATTTAGGTGAGTACAAACAAAACCCACATTAATACATAAAAGTTTGATTACGGTCAAAATGTGGCTGAGTGAGAAGAGAAAAACCTAAATCGTGTTCTCGGCTCTTTATACGGCTGAACCGAAACGCAGTTAGTTATTGTCAATGGGGTGAGTTGCATTTTGCCACCCCAAAATTGTAAATCACATCCGACAGATAGAATGAAGTGAACGATATATGCAACACGCATTTGAGGACGCCAAAAGTCAACTGTCATGGCAGAAGTTGAGTACATTGATTGAACCATGCAAGTTATCTTATGTAAGATTAGAAGAATTTAAATTATAGATGAAATTTCACTTGGAAATTAAGGACAAGTGGATTTTGCTGTTTGTGTAATATCATCCAATCATAAAAGCACGTTCGATTGATGGAAGTAGAGTGGTTACACGCTGTGAACACTATTCTAATAGTTGATAAATTACTAATTGAGTAATTACTAAATCCCAGCTGAGGAGTAAATAATTAGAACTCGAGGAGTACTCACCATGCCACAAAACTTTCCAGTATATCCAACATCACCAGTACATAGTACACATGACCAAATCATTAAAGTACCACCATTAAACACGGTGAACTTTCCACTCGTTTATGTCTGTATAAAATGACAGAGATTTATTCTTAAATGTAAGCTTATGAAAAATTACTAAGGAGAAGACAGAGATGTCTTCAAATGTGGTGCTACATACAGGAATATGTTGTGTAAAACAAAATTATGCACTTAAGCCAAGGCTTTATTGTTAAAAAGTGCAAACGAGAAGATTTCACACAACAATATTATCCCTAAAAAGGTGAAAATTCTGATTTTGCAACTGATTGTAAGCTTTCTATCAAAAATATACCCATGTGAAAGTAAGGCTGCAGAATCATTGCTTTGCTACAAAAACTGTGAATTTTGTAATTTACTATAGGAGCAAATAATAAATTAAGGCCTATGGTTTATATTGAAATTAAGCAAATCAAAATCACCTTTGTTTTCAAGGCATTTTTCTGCCACCATATGAGGTACGAAATCTAGTGGGGACCGTTTATCTATATAATCACTTACATATGACACATTATATTTCGTAGACAAGAATGGTGAATGCTGATTGGGTTAATGTCCCAAATTATATTTCCGTATTCCAGAGTAATTTTTCATTACTAACTGGATATGAGCCCGTATTACGGAATGCTTACACCAAGTATCAAGTCCCCATTACATGCATCAAATGTAATGATCTTGCGCATCTGTGGAAGAGACTGTTTTGGTCCAGCACCCTCTAAAGTGAAACAATCCAAGATGGCCTTTTTTTTGTTCTCCAAACACATATGGGTGACTGCTGCTGGCAATTCCAAACGCAATATTTTCTACTTGATAATTTTCCCTACATCTTTATGTACAAAAACATTTTAAAGTTCACCTGTGTGTTTTGGAGGCTAGTGACCTTTGGATGTCTTTCAAAGAGGTATAAGTTAGTGTGTTTGTCCTTAGCTTACAAGGTGCAATGCTTACCCGCAGAATTAACTCTCACTTGACTCGCTGCACTGCATAGGCAAAGGACTCGCTACTGAACACTGTGGCCATGACATCTGCTAGGCCTGTCTTGTTGGGAATTGGGGAAAATTGTATGTACGGGACAATGATTGACTGAGTTTGTGTTACTGGGCAGGTAGTCCAACTTGTTGATTTGACATTGTAGGCCTCAGTAGAAACGGGCCTAGACTAGGGTGGCCTAACAGTCTGAGCTGTCTGGTTCTGTACTTAGATTGTAATGTAGCTGTGCTAATCCAGATTTAAATAAACTTTAGAACAAACTTTATAAGCTTACCACTTCAAATGTCAAGGAACTGATAACTCGTTACCACTGTTTGTCTACGAAATACGGAAAAATATCTATGGTTTGTTTCCCATATCAAATTCGGGCCTGAACAAACCATAGATATTTTTCCGTAGGCGTGAACAAACAGGGGAGAACTATTAATATATGGAGCCACAAAATCTCTCTTGCACTAATTCATAATTAATTTTTAATCTGATTTGTATCAAAAGTGATTATAATTCTTTAAATTATTAGAGGACAATCAATAGAAACAATAATAATAATAATTGCTTTAGTTTACTTAGTATAATGGGTCTTTTGTAAAGATCGCAAAATTAGAGTAAGTGCTAACAATCTGTGTATTGAAGAGGAAAAAAGGAAAGAAACTTGCAACATCTGACAGGAACTCCCACTAGGCACTCCCCCTTATTTGACTATTACCAACTCTAATGCCTATTGTCATGCATGTCAGTGTGGAACCGTAAGCACTGGAAGGAAAACCACTCCGCTGTGGTTTTATTAAAAAGTACTTGATTTTACAACCAAAACAAACTGTTTGGGTGCGGCGAGGTTTTAAAAACAGCGAACACATTACAAAATGCATGCAAAAAAAAAAATTCAGTCCCCCCCACAAAAAAGTAAATGCCGGATCTCGTCCTACCTTTTTACAAGTGACTCCTGTAAAATCCATCTGCGAATGGCAGGATATCATTGACTGCCATCTGTGCACGTACCTCATTGCTACACGGGGAAAACTAGACATTCATCTATATCTGTATGATAGTAATTTGTAGTAGAATGTAATATGTACTTTGAACAGGTGTTTGAAATTAAATACAATTATTTCTATATAAGTATTACCTGAACATATTGCTCAATGTGAAGCCACAATCAACGATGACTTTGTTTTTTTGGCCTAACATCTAAAAGTGTATCGTGATTCAGACATTCTGTTTTATTATTGATCACTAGCTATCATTGAGAAAAGCGTATTCACAAAGTTTGAGATGATCCAGATCTTGCGGTTGTGTGTCATGAGGCAATTGATTGTTTCCCACGGTCCCATAGGCCACTGTGCTGTAATTTCGTCCGTTTTACAAAATTGCCGAATTCTTACAGATACGGACCGAATTTGCACGTAAGATTAGGTACACGTGGAATTACTAATACTACCGGTTCAGATAATAAAAAATCTCAACATTTTTTTTAGGTAGTCGGGGGGACGAGGTTGTGGTCACGAAAGCCCTTTAGCTTCATTGTTTAAAAGGAAACAATGAATAACACTAATAGAGTGGAGGTGGATGCCAAGTCGAAAATATAGATTGAAAATTTGCTTTAGTAAGTATAAGCACTGAAAATTCTAATTATATATTCAATATGCTTATCAAAGATAAAATGTTTAAATTCTGATTAAAATCATCCTTATATATTAAGTGAAATCTCAAAACTCCGAATAAGAAATTGAAAACTCTCATCTCTTTTTAATAAGTGAAATCTCTGGATCTTTAGAAGGATGTCCAGTCTCATTTCCAAATGTTTCGCTATTATAAACCCGATATACTTGGTTTTTTGTTATTAAGTGCAATGCAGCAAAGGCTAACATGGTGACAATTATAATAGAAGTATTAACTTTATTTTAAATACCCCCCTAAAATAAATACGTATTCCATATGACTTAAATTTATAACGAATTCTTACCTGTTAAACACTCTGCCCAACATGCCTAAAGCTGTTTAAATTCCACTTTCATTCATATCCTTGCACATGTAAACAAACAGTCAATTTACAGGAAATACTGTAAAAACCCCTAAAAACTTACAGTCTTTGGGCTGTAATTTGGAAATACAGCAAAATACTGTAAAATTTTATGTCCATTTTCCAGGCCTATCATGACAAATCTAAAAGGAAGACTTTATTCGAAATTTAAATGAGTAACAACCTCATTATCACTAATTTTACAGTTTGATGTCATACTTTTACAACAAACTGTAAATGTTTTACAGGATATACATTTAAACATTTGTGGATAGGCTACTAAGTTAGGGTGTTTCGTCACGTTTTTTATTCCTCCACAAATAATCACTAAATATATTGTTTTTAAACGTTTTTGACCCATGTTAAAACTGTTTTTAAAAAAAATCCTGTAAATTTTACGGATACTTTGTTTGGCAGAAAGTTGCTGGCAGGATTTCCCTGTAAAATTTACAGTATTTTTTAAATTTACAGTGTGCCGTTAAAATCTAACATGTATTTAGCTTCCAATCACACCGTTTTCGAAAAGATGGTATATAGATAACATATTTTACCAATTTCACATTGAGATCCAATATATCCTGGTTGCGCATGTGCATTGATATCCATTTATTGATTAGTGCCTGTTCCTGCCATGACGACATGGGTGCTTTGAACATTCGTCGATCTCTAAACGAAAGGAGACACATCAATTAATAATGATTAAGCCTAGGGGATTAAAAACTTCCCTAATGTTTTCTAATCGCCCCCCTCCCAGACAAAACAAACAATAAAAAATCCGCAAACAAAAAACACCAACAGGAAAAAGAACAACATAAACAAACAAACACAAAACAAAACAAAAAGTTCAAGTTTAGGATGATCGTTTGCGCTGAACCTTTAGTAAAACATTTTGATACATATTTCTTCCTTCCAACTCCAAACTCTGCCTCCAGTTGAAGCAATCACTAACTACCATAAAAACAACAACAAAACAGAATAAACAAAGGCAACAAACAAAGAAACGGACCACCTTTTAAACTTTTGAATAGAACGTGTGCATATGGATTAGGATTTCATGTGGATATTTTCATTTTTTCCATTGTTCGAAGTTAGTTCCTGCAAAGCCGTCTGCGCAGTCGCAATCGTAACCATTTAGTCTCTCCAAACAGAACCCAATCATTCAGGACAAGGACCCTGATGCAGTTCGGATTATGGAAGTAACCAAAATGCCAAGTAATATAACTATTATGTTTCGGTGAGTTCTGAAATCCCCAACTAAATGACAAACGGGGACATTTGGCGCCACATGGAGAAAAACATCTCGGGCGGCCGTTAGATAGATAGAATAGAGTTCCAGAACTATGATATTGTGAAAAAGCATTTTTTCTGGGACGCCAATAGTTTGATCAAAGAGACAACGAGCGATTATAACATGTTGATTTTGCTATTCGAATGTTGAATCTGATTATCGCTTCCCAGATCTATCCTACTGCTAACCTTAATTCATATCGTCCTCTCTCTATTTTGTGTGAACGGTAATATATCTATTGTGGTGGCAACAGAAGACAGAGCGGACAACGCCGGGGCGGGGGGGGGGGTTTGGGGAAAATTGAAAGTGCCCTCTGGCTCGAAAAAGCGGGACGGACGTGGGCCACAACTCTGCATTTTATCATCCTTTTTCGGGAATTTCAACATTTCAGGCAATTGCCCAAAATGAAAGTAAATCAAAATTTTCTCGCGATACGCGCGCCATTTTGTCAAATTCAGACCTAATTTTGAGGAAATTCTCCGGGACGTTTGTACAAATTTTCCCTCTATGGGGGGTGACTTGGGAAATTGCCCCCTGGGTTCGACTGACTCGGTTAGGGGTACGTCATGAAGACGATGCGACAAGCAATATCGTCATGTGAATGCAAGAAGGTCGTAGTGCAAAAAATTCTGCCATTGTCAGAAATTCCAAAACAAGCATACTTAGTATGCCAATGTTTTTTGCGTTTTGAAATGGTTCTCGTCGCCTGAAAAGAACCATTTCAAAGCCATTGACTCAAGGAAAGGATAAAAAGTCATCCTATTTTGCAGACACTAATTTAACGTGCGGCTGACTTGCACATTACGACCTTCTTGAACTCACACGACAATATATTTTTTCGCATTCATCTCAGCACCAATGGGCAATTACAATTTTATACAAATTACTAATATATATTCAATTGAGCCAAACGGTGACAGTTTAAATGATTATGAGGATTATGAGAAATACTAAGGAAGAGCTATTTTAAATGGTGATTCAAATGAATGCAATCTGATTTGAGCCACCCAAACATGTAAAAAGGGTAGTGGTTACCAGAAGGTTAACGGGATGTGACACGGGAACTTAACGGAGAATTAATGGGATGATAATGGGATGTTAACGGAAGTTAAACGAGGACTTAACGGGGATGTCAACGGGAACTAACGGGATATTAAGGGATGGAATTCAATCAAAATGTTTAGAAATGTGCCCATCATACAAGGAATTGATAAAGTGATAAACATACGGCACTATAATCCCATTCCCTGTGTATCCTCATGATGGACATTAATCGCTGCCCTTCATGTGTTCCTACAGTGCTTGAGGTGGACAATTATCAAGGTATTAGGGGCACTCGGCAAATCGGGGTAAATAAAAAATTGGTTTCATCTATTATGCAGGTGCAATGAGATTTCATGACATAATTGCGTCCTATATGTGGTGGATTATAGGATTAGATGCCCAATACGCTTTTATTTCTATTTGGCGTACATTGAATGTCTTAAAAGTACTTATATTTCAATATAAAAACATAGGATGAATTTATATGTGAAACTAATAAATTAAGTTAATCGTATTCATATGGATGAACTCACCAAAGCATTCACTCCATTCCCCGCAAAAACCTTCAGCCACATCACAAGTGAAACTTCCCATGCGTGGTACACACCTGCATTAATGTGGCCAGTTGGCTGATCCATCTGAAACATCGTATTATCTGAAAGGTTTATGAAAATAAAAATTACTGGGAAAGCTTACCCTTTCACCAACCCCGCCCCCCGGTCCTACGCTTTCCTCCTATTTAACTCCGTTCCGTTTTCCAATTTATAATGTTTTTTATGCTCCTCCTTCCTCCCTTTGTTCCCTCCCGATCGCTCTTGTGGCTTACTCTCCTGCTTCTCTTTTATTTCCAATATACGTTTATGTTGGAAGATCAGAAGACTCCATCTTACTATTAGTACTTCCCCATATCCCGACGTGCCAACTGGATTTAAGCCCTTTTGAAATAAATCACGGAAGCGGGACCCCTGTGGGTTAGGGGGGAAATTGCTCCAAGATCGACCAGGAGAAAAATTAACGCTACCCCTCCTTTTTGCGGTGATCGTCAATATACGGCAGGTTTTATTTCATTTGGAAATAACATCGTAGGGTCTGACCATTGCATGGATCCTTGTCACATACACTGCTCATACGGACAACCCGAATAATAGGTCAATTCAACCTTCTCTGATCACGCAAGCAGCAAAAGTTCAAATGCATTGCGCGCTCTTGTGTTTCCTCAATTTGTCTCGCAATGATTTCCTAGGTCTTTGGTGCTGATCTTGTGTTGGAATCAGAGATGGTTTGCATCCATTTTCACTGCACTGCATCACGGTTCAAGTAAGTATTGAATGGACCTTTACTCATTCAATGACTATGAGGTCCGTCGAGTGCCAAATGGTGTAAACACTAATTCAATAGCGGAATAAATCGCAATCTCATCATAGTGCGCAATTCACACTCTCATAGAAAAACGTTTTACACAATTTGGCACTCGCCATGGTGCTATTCCTAGCTCCTTTAACTGGATCAATACCTAGTATGGGAGCCATGTATGCCTCAATTACAGTAATAAGTGGAAAAAAGCATCGCCGAATAGGTCATTTAGAGATTAAATCAACAAGATCATAACAAAGCTGAATGTTAAGTATCACGATGAGCCTGATCTCCACGACCGGATTTGCTTGTATACTTAGGCAACACGTAAACGAATATACAATTTGTTTTGCTGGATTATTTCCTTTTGAATTCATTTGTTGTCAGAATTTTTGGAGTCATATCTGGGAGTCAAATTTTAACTGTCAAGCATCAATGTTTGAAAAAAAATACAAGGTCTCTAACATTAACACAACAATGTGTAGATAAATATACTTTTCTCGTTTGCCTTTGCCTTTAATTGTTGATCACACGAATTAGCTATGTTTATTACAGCGAGGTGCACTTGTGTTGTCCAGTGGATAAAGCGACCCGACTCGCACGCCAAGGTTGGCGAGTTCTATCCCCGCTTTACCTCAATTCTTCCTCCCTACCCAGGTGTATACAGGGGTACGGCTTATTAATTTTTGGGAAGTAACAACTCGCTTTAGAGGAGAGTGCGATCTCCCCTACAACAACATTATATGGTGGAGTCTGCTGCCCAATCGTCTTCGAAGAGAGATGGGCCCTGCGTTCCGTGTACGCAGGTCCGTCCCCTTACTTACCGCGGGATCTTCAACTATAAGCTCTTACGATCGACACTTCTATCATACTTACTGACGGACGATAGCGGTGACGGGACGTAGAGATAACATGAATTGCCACAATCTAGAATTTCCCTGCCTGAATTTTAGTCTTTGTACAAGGTCTGTTAGCAAGCAAAACACACTAAAATATACGTTGCTTGGTCCTTTTTTCGGCGAATTGCATCGTAATATTAATTTTGACATCATTTGCGTTCAGGTCCTATGTAAGTCCGATATGATTGTTTTATCAATACGAATTAGTGCTGTCTGGAATCGGGTGGAAATTTTAGTGGATATAATAGCTGTGAGAATATCGTCAGCCAGGCCCAACCGTGTATTGCCGTCGTAGTGCCATTTAATACATACAAAATACATTTGGTTCGAGGATACATAAGCATACTAGTTTCCGAGATCACTAACTACGTCGAGCCCACCACTTTAGACTCGAGTTAGCGTGTATCGCACTTAGACATACGCCCGTAATTTTGGTACCCGATTTCCCCCGTATAAACAATATAGTATGTGTTGATTACAACATGCCTGTGACTCTGAGAATGAGGTTGTAGTGAAATAATCCGGAACTATTTCCCCAAAGGAATAACACTTTTAATAGGAATCCGGTCAATTGCAATGACATGATTAGTTGACGTCTAAATAAATAAATCATTTGTGTCAAGTATTTAACCTCGCGCATATTCACATAAAACAGTGCTCAAGGCTCTGGACAGCACCACGAAAGGCGCTCGCACCCAGATAAACCAAGATAACCAGAACAGATTTATGCAAGCCGATTGCTATAATTAACTACTAAGAACGTGACGAAATGTACTGTTTATTTAGCTAAACTTCAATGAGGTACCTATACTATAATGTTGGCTCTAGAATTACGGAGTAAAGTTGCTGCTGAACACTTAAGTGCCTTAAGGTGTTTTCACTCACGGTGGGTGCTAAGGGGGGTGGGGGTTCCAGGAACCCCCCCCCCCAAGGAACCCACTTTCCCGAGGAATTTTCAAATGAAACTCATACCACCTCTGAGGGGGCATAAGACAAGGCCACAGGTCCAACATATAATGAGTTCCGCTTTTTATCGTCTGGAAATTAGGGGCAACATTGTTTTCGAAATGCGTCAAAAGTGCTCAAAAAGTAGTATGATTTTTCCGCGACCTTGCTTCCACCGCATACACATTGCAATCGTTTTGATGTTTATATCTGCTCTCGAAGGACCATTTACTTCATCAACATACACAAATCTACCATTGTAACATTCTTGTATTTTTGTGGGGGCATTCGTATTTGCCATAGGTTGTACAGCAATGGCGTCGCAGCGTTCGATGATGGAATGTCTTTCTTTTCACACATAAAGGTGTTAATTACTTTTTTTCTGATTATGTAATGTAATTTTTTGTTTCATGCTGATGAACATACACATAAGCAGAAAAATTATTTCTAGCACCGGGTTTTGCTCATTGTTTATTTTTAAAATCCACTCCCGTTGTGCCTTAAGGGGGAGGGGGTGTCCTAGGGACCAAGCTAATTATCTCACTTAACGGCAAGAAATTTAGTAATTTTTTTGTTATGGGAAGAAGCGCATTGATAAGTTTCACAATTACAAAAAAATAAGTTCAAAATTTTTACACGAGTGAAATCGCCGAAACACAATCTTTGGGTATTATGGAACCCCCCTTAGGCACTTAAGGTTAACCCATGATATACTTTCCAGTCGCAGCGAGCGATTTCTGCGCGTGAGCATGCGTAACACTTGATCTTGGTCCAAAATCCGGTATTGAGCACGCAATAGCTCGCTGCGACTGGGAAGTATATCAATAGGTTATAATGAATCATCTCTCGATGATAACACTATGCGCCTCATATGCAGGGGGCGTATCAAGGTAAGTGATGAACTGTTGAGAGGGGGATTCCAGTCCTCCATCTGACAATTCACGACAAAATAAATAGAACAAAATGCGAGGCAAAACGCGCGAAAGTTTAGTCAATAATTGGCAAAATTAGGCCACAATTGGTCGCAATCCCCTAAATTTGGAACGGAATGCATTATTTCATTATCATCCAATAACGGAGTCCGCGTTCAGATATCTACAGACTGATTCCTGTTGTGGGAGTACCCATTCGGAAAATCACAGAAGTTTTTAAAAAATTGTTTTATGTTACCGTCACATTGTTCTTCCATTACCACTGGTCCAGTGTTACATGTACAGGTAAAACTCCTACCTTATTCTGGCGATGGTCGTTATCGTCACACGGCGACGTATCGTCAGAACACGCATCATATCTATATGCACCGCATAGCCAATAGCAGTACAAGTAATGAAGGGTAAACAGAAGATTTTGGTTTGTTATGGTTTACTAGATATTCGTACGGAAAAGTTTATTCCCAAACTTTCAATTCCCAAACATTTCAGTTTTTTTAGTGGATATGTTCAATCTTTCTTGTATCCACAGTAACCCATATCACTGCGTTGCGTCCCCCCCCCAAGGTTATATTGCAGGTGACGTTAAATGGGGAGTATTTTTTATGGCTAACATATTCACGTAACGTGTTTAAGGCGCGTGGTGCGAATGCTATCAGGGTGATCAGCACTAAACATAGTATCACTATCAGAATCTTTACCTGCTGGAGGAAACCGTAGTACGGAGAAAACCTGTATTAATGAGTAGGGATTGAGAAACAAAATTCACATAAAGTCGCCGAGAACGAGCTCCTCCGGGATCGAACAATGAGACCCGCATTAGTGAAGGCCGAAGGAAGTACCCACTGCCACCACAGTATCAAAGGTACGACGTTTCTGATGCTATCTGCTAGAAATGCGGTGACACCTTTTGAACCTAACACATATAGATAATATCACTCTTCTGCCAAGCGCACAT
>JAMKCH010080697.1:0-13829 GCA_023653785.1 Ophioderma brevispina | reverse complement strand
CCAGGGCGGAGCCCTCGAAGCTTTTGAATTTCGCTATTTTTTTAAGGGGTAAAAGTATAGTAATTAATTCAAATGAAAGACTGGGCACTTAACCCAACCGCCGGCCAGTAGCCCAATAAGTTATGCATGAGCTGGGGGTTAGGGAACGTTCCCTACCTACCAATTTTTTTTTGTCTGACTACTCAGATCCAGACTGAAAATTCCCCTATTAATGGTAGACCAAAAACTAGGGGGGAATGGCCCATGGCTCCCCTCCCATGTGCCCATGTCACTGCAGCGAATCATGATTTCAGATTGATTTTACCCATTTTTGATCACAAGTAATGGTTGGCACATACATAATGAAGTCCGTTGGCTAAACGTGAAACAAAACAAAGCTTGGCTTGAGGGGAAGCCATGTTAAATTAATTTGTGGCATTTTGGATTTATGCCAAGTTCTGGAGTTTCAAATCTTGAGGTGCGTTCTGACGCCGTTCTCTTGTTCTTTATTCCCCTTCTTTTCTATTTCTTTTCCCTTTTTCTCTCTTCATTCTTCTCTTTCTCTCTTTTTCTTTCTTTTTTTTCTTTTCTTCTTCTTGGAGGATCGCGGGGGGGTTCCACCCCATCCACCAACCCCCATGGCGACGGGCTGAGTGGCTTTAAGGTGAACATGCAAGAAGCTAACCATGAAATAGAGTAAAAAAAAACAGAAAAAAATAAAAAGTTTTTAAATATTAGAAAAAAAGACAATTTTAACTTTTCAATGATTTTTTTCCATTCAAATCTATTTGCGTTACGAAATAGTGCTCAATTAAAAGAAACACTAATGCAAAATTCAACCGAATTGTTGTAATTTCTATCCTTTTACATGTACTTTAATTTTTATGTATTTTATGGTTTTTGAGATGTAATTGTTACTATTTTTGCAGTTTCAGATAATAAAAGCATGTTTCATAGATTGCGTGTTTATCAATTATTTTACTATTTAATAACAATTATTCTTGCAAGAATAATGATTTTAATAGATTTTAAGCAAAATGAGCATTTCAGATCTTAAAATGGCCATTCTGCCATTTTGTGATTCGGTCATTTTAACCTTGCGCGCAACTTTTTTGGACTTTGATAGGACATCAGAGCTGCATGAAATTTGGCATGGATATTGTGGTTTTCTAGTTCGAAATCAAAATGAAGAGATTTTTCTAAAATGTTTTGTAGTTTTGCCTTTCAAACAAGATCCAAATTTTCCTGCCAAAATGATTAATTTTTGGGGGGCCCGGGGGGAAAATGAGTTTGATGATTTTTGTGAGCTTTTTAACCTTTAGAAAAAGCTCTTCATCTGCGATACAGCTTTGTATACCATATGTCTATTCCAAATTTGCATGCATACTGATAAGTGGAAGTGTGAAAAAAACTGCACGCAATTTTTTTTACGGTTTTAAAAATCCAATATTGCCACCGTTACCATATGCAACGGTTTCCAAAGATTTATTTTTCAAACCTGTTTACGGGGTTTACCACGTATCAATTTGTACAAGTATGAATATGATAGGACACATATTTAAAAAAAAGACCACTTCTCTTGTAGCAAACTATCGAAAAATTTTTCCAGAATTCACATAATAGTATTTACAACGGTGTGATTAAAAATCTGAAATAAAAAATGGGGGTTGACGGATTTGTTTTGAGGTAGAGCAAAATAAAAAAAAAGGTATTTGTACTTTTTAAACCATGCCACAAGTCTATGGGATCGGAAAAGTCAAAATTTGACATTTTATCGCCTACAAAATAAAACTTCTCGCATAAAACGTTGTGAGAAAAAAATCTGGGGTAACTATGCCATGGCCCTGGATCATGCATGCCCTTTCTTCGGATCTACCCAAAGCTATCATTTTAGCGCCATTTTGTTCAAAAACGAATTATAATGATCGTGAAAGAGTTCTAAATATTTTTAGATGTGAAAATTCAATGATATTACGATCGATACATCATTTTTCCATTTATTTATCAAGTTGCAAGAGTTGTGAAATCGTGAAAAATGTGTGTCAGAAAAAAAGGTGGGGTTGTGGAAAAAATTATTGATGAGCTCATAGGATTAAAATAAGGAATAGTTTGACAGTCTAAATGCTTAGTTCCCAATGTAGGGGGCATCAAAGGTCACATCCATTGCCATTCAATGGGGCTTGACCTTGTGTCCCCCGACTTCGGTAAGTAAGCGATTAAGATACTCAAAAATATTCCTTATTTTATCCTATGAGCTCCCGTCTATAATGTGCAGCGGAGTATTTTAAATTTGACCCTTAGTTAAGCTGGTAAGCTCTCTATATATGATGAATTGTGCACGTTTGATAAAAGCACCAAATTTTCCACAGTTGTAGCAGGGACTAAGACTAACATTTTGCAGATATGTGCCCAATCTCTGATTTTAAGGTTGCCAGGAGAGGGGTCGCTTCACCAATGGCCACCAAAATCCCATCATATCAAAAATAAAGGGATTCTCTTACCACTTTTGAGCTAAAACCTGTTGATTGTGATATTTTCATATTTCAGGATCATTGAGCCATTCTGAGATAAGCAAAAGTGATTATAATCCTGTGCAAAAAAACCCTACTGGACGGTGTAGTAAACGGGCCTCTAACATTCCAATCATGCGTTCTTAGCAAAATCGAGCCACACTGCTGATTTCTGTACAACATTTACTGAATGAATGTAAACTAACCACCTTTTTCGGTAATACCCAAGGGACATGTCAGGCCTTGGTAGGCCTCGTATCTTTGTTTTGTATCGACAAAGGAATTCTAAGGATGACAGGAGTGTTTAGAACACTGATAATCACTGAAGACAGCGCCTTGCATCATTATTCAAATGGGAAAACATTCCTTATCAATCAGTTAAGAAAAAGCTACAAAAGGCAAAATAGTAGAGGGGTCTTTTTGACACAGGACGTTACCTGAGGGCCACTTTTAAAATGAAAGCCAATTCTTTACTTTCTATTTATACCACTGCAGTTTAATTTACAGATTTAAGAGAGTGGCTATATCCAACAACGTATTTACAAGTCGGTGTCATTGAAAATTGATAGCCACTCAGAGGAAGCATCGCAGACAGGCTGTCCCCCCAAAATGTTATAGTCTGGACAAGGTAAGTTTGATAAAAACAAAAGTACGCATGTTGTCTTTGTTTAAAATCACTTTGAGCCAAAAATGAGCGTTAATTGCCGAGTTTTTCATTCCAATCCGATACGTAGACCCAAAAAGATATGACTATAATCAAATATGAGAGGCCAAAAAATCACTTGGTCCGATTGCGCTTTGAGCACTTGAAATGCTGACGCAAAATTAATAATTTGACTTCATGAGCCTAGTCTGTAATGAAAGTGAAAATTACTGATAATTTTTAAAAACACAAAAACAAGTAATTGCCTTATAAGACAAGGTTCACATTTTATTGAAGATAAACAAGTCAGAAACATTTCCACCAAAACGGAGGTAAGGTTCAATAAGCCAATCAATAACTTATCATAAATCAATTTTGAGTATGTTAACAAAAACCATGTTTCCGCAATAAAGTAACCAAATGCAAATCTGACCACTCCGAATTTGCGCTCGCCTTTTTGACGAACATATCGTTTGTTCTACTATCGGATTACAATGAAATAAACGGCAAATAAAAACTATTTATTTGGCTTAAGAACGTACCAAACAAAAATCCATGAGCCTTTAGATATTTACAAAACGGTTTTGTTCCGAGTGTTAACATTTTTTGAGACAGCCTGTATGTAAGGACACCTTGAAAGGGGGGATATATCTCAAGGGGAATGTGAAAACAAAATCTTCATTTTTGCAAGACCCGCTCCATTTGGCAGGTAATAGAGGGGCATTCGGAGATTAAGCTGAATGGTGTCATACTGGACTGTACTAACAGGTTGGGCTGTCAGTCAGAATTATTCACATTTTGCCTTGAAGCAGCCAACCTCTGGTGGGTACACAGAGACTAAATCTAGAGAACCGGCTGTAAAGATAATCAATAGATGAGAAAATATTGCCCTATCAAAACTCACATTGATTTTGCGCCACAGACGCCAAGTTGCTGCAATTACCGCACTGTGGAGGATGATACAGCAGGTGCCCAATGGCCTCAAGAGTATATTGCTCCATGGTCATATATCGGATCAACCACTCATTAGTGGTTAGGTGTCAATGTGCAGTACCTAACTTGCCTAACCACCACAGAACCCAAACAGCTACAAGCAGTTGAATATTCATTCCTCTAAAATCACGTCTTATGTTGTTGACATATACATCTAGCTCACATCTAGCATCCCTGTTGTTTAGATGAAGCGGTGATTAATCCCTTATGAAGTAAGTGAAAATCACTGTCCAGAAAAAAAAGGACTCAAAAACTCACAGAAAATCCAAAATGGTATAATGACGATGTAATGGCTGCTCGTCGTGAACGTAGAAAGTGTGAACGTAGATGTTAAATGAGGATCGCCAAAGTTTCATAGAACAAAATGATAAAGTTAATAAAATGACAAGGATAATAAAATTGCTTATTTCAAAGAGATTTAGAAGCCAAATGCAAAAAATATGTTTAATACTTAAATTTATTGTTGAATATACTTCTACTCAAAAACTACCTGCAAGTGGTCTAATGTAGAGTTGAGTAATAGATTTGCTGTACTCTACTGATAAGGTGTGTATTAAATTAGGTCTGAAATGATCAAAGGTGTAATGCTAGGCAATAATGATGATGGGTTAGAACACCTGAAAGTTGTACTTTTAATGTGTCGGATTTAAATGGGTCTAATGGTGCTAATTAGTTTCATTAACTTGTAAACCAATCATTAGCTTGGGAAATCAAATATGTGCAATATGTTAAGTGATGATAAGAGTAAGAGTATCCAGCCCTTACAGTGCTTTTATATGTAACTGAGGAAGAAGTAATGAAAATTATTCAACCTGCCACAAAATAAGACCAGTCCTCTGGATCCAATCCCCACATGGTTACTTAAGCGTCTTGATGAATTTTTGCACCGGTTATCAAGTCAATTATCAATAATTCTTTTAGAGTTGGTACCTTTCCACATTGTACGTCAAAGCTGTTATTACAAATTGATCAAAAAATCCACCCTTGATCCAGATGTTTTGAAAAATTATCGGCCTGTTAAATCCCACTCTTGGTAAAATTATTGATACCCTGCTTTTTCAAGATTCAAGCAACATATCAGGAATAATAATCTAATGAAAATCTACCGTATGCATATAAGTGTTCCCATTTAGTACAGAAACTGCTCTTCTGGAAGGTTAAAAATGATATGCTTAAGGAACTTGACCAAAGGCAGAGCAGTCATGTTAGTTCTTTTAGATCTTTCCTCTGCTTTTGATACGATTGATTACAAAATTCTTGTCGATCGGATGCATAATGAATTTGCTATTGAGGGTTGTGCCATTAATTTCATTGCTAGGTGAACTGAAAGAGCGTACACAAGAGTCGTGTCTATCCGTAAATTTAAAGATATATCCTTCAGTATGGGGTACCTCAGGGTTCTATTGCGGGTCCACCAATTTTCACTTGCAATTCTCAAACATGTTACAAATATAATAAGGCAATTTTGAGATCGGTTATCACATTTATGCTGTTGACACACAGCTTTACACAAGTTTGATCCTAAGTCTAAGGAAGATACTGCTACTGCAAAATCACAGTCACCAAAATGAATCGCTGAAATAAGTACATGGATGCTGATGTTAAATAAATTAAAGCTTAATGATGCCAAAACTGAGCTGTTCTTAATAGCTTCGCCTAGGCATGCTGATGCTGTGTCTAACTTCGATCTGAAAATAGGTGAATCGGTATTAACCCACATATGGTCTATGAAAAATATTGTATTATGGTTGACAATAAACAGAATAAACGGATGCTTTCACCTTCTTCTCCTATCGCTTCTTTCCACCGTACCTCAACAGGAATAGTAGCTCAACCTCGGCACACAGCTTGCTGGGCGATACCGTGCGTTGCCTTCAGTTAAATGCATGCTTCCCGTTCGATGTTAGGCTGCGTTTCTTTATGTAGTGGTTAGGAGTTATGGGGCGACATCCCTTCTTCTGCACTCCGGTCAATCCTTTTTACTTCTTTTTGTATGCGTAAGTAACTCAATTGGAGGCTCTCCATCAGAAGACCCCTCTAACTTCTACCAGAAGGAATAGGATTAAAGCAGGCGCGATGAGGGTTTACGCTACTTTATCCTATTCTCGTGGGCAATTAATGCGCCATAGGGATACATCCGCACGATGACGGGCAAGCCCGACTTGAGAGAGGAGTGGAGACTGACGCGGCACACAGGAGGGGAGGGGTGAATGTGGGAATTGTGAGGTAAAATAGACTGACCCGGAGAGCGGTGGAAGAGGGTTTTACCAATGTAAGAATTAAAAGGCGGAAGAATAGAATTGTTTTTTTGATGAAAGATAATCCCAATAATCCGCATCTAGGCCTCAACATCCACTCTAATTCGTGAGTTGCATGGCTGCCTGTTGAGCAGAGAATAAAGTTTAAGATCTTGGTGAATGTGTGACAATAGGGGATATGTTCTCACCAGTCTAATAAAATATCATCAGTAAATATAACCCCTGGTCGCCAAGGTCTTAGGTCGAATCAAGACCATACTCGTCTTGTCCCTTCCAAATCTAAAAGATCATTTGGGAAAAATCTTTTTTGTTATTGGGCCAAGATTATGGAGCAGTTTACCAGCTAATTTGCGTTAAGCCCCAAATATTCAATATTTTAAAAAAACTCTTGAAAACATACCTATTCCGAATAGGGTAGGTATAAATTGTTTTGTTATGGTGTACTGCAGCAGTTGTATATTTTAAGCTGCTTTTATTAAGTATTTCCTCTTGTTTGGTGCTCCAGTTTTAGGCTGTCACAGTGTATATCTTTTGGCTGATTTTATAGAGCAATTTTCTTTATCGATATGCTTAATGTGATTTATCTTCGGTTATTAGTTATGATATGAGTTTTACATGCTTGTATTTTATGATATAGTATTTTTATTGTTAGCGCTTTAGTCTTATGGTAAGGCGCTTTATAAATACTGTAATAATAATACTAATTATAATAATAATACTCTTTAATTTGCTCAACTATATGTGCCACTGCCCTGGTACTTTACCAACGTGTTTATGGCCGTGCTGAGGAAGCTTTTGATAAACTTTCCGCTCGGTGTTTTTTAGCATAGTGAGATCATCTACATAAACCATATTACCTGAAAGTGTATCTTGTAGGGTCATGGATTGAAGAAAAATGAACAGCAGTGAAGCTCGGAGAGATCCTGGCACACCATTTCTGGTCTAACTTAGTTTCCATCGTGGTCTTGTGGACGAAGTGAATTTGAGTAGCTATAAATGTAGTGTGCCAGGCGATCTGTAACAGTTAAGTTTGATTGCCAGACCTCCGATGCATACTGTGTCGTATGCAGTGGGATGGTAATGTCAACAAGGACACAAGACCTTAGAGGAGGGCGGCCAAAAATCCCAATTTTAGCATGCCCATTGGTTTAACCACGTAAAAGTGAAACCCTGACCACGAAATATAGGAATTGGTTAATGTTGTTCAAAGAATATTGTCTTATTCCAAAACCGTTCGAGCTGAAGAATCAAGACTAACGGACGGGGACGAGGTAGTATGCGAGTCATGGGAATAACCACGTGGTTGCAATCCGTATTGCTGTAAATCTTTTGATATTTGGGTGAGTTAATATTGAATGAGGCTTGCCCGTCCATGGATTCACATAAACCCAAGAAAGTCCAGAAGAGTCCCAGTGTCACACTTAATGATTTGGACTTTGAGGATGACATTCGCCTCTTATGTAACCAGATTCAGCATGCTCAGCAATTAATCTGGAGGGTGAGAAACAGATGCAAAAGTTGGGGGCTTTGCATGAATGCCAAAAGCAATCAATCTACTGAACATGAGGCAGAGACCACTACGGGGCAGTTCTGAAGGAGGTCGATGACTTCAAATACCATTGGACATGGTAAAATCCAAATTAACTTTTACTGATTCAGACACCTAAATAGAGGTCTTAAACACAGGAATACCTTTTGTAGCCATTTAATACCATAATGCAATGCACTAGTGCAATAATTGAGATAACGGACCTTAAAAATACGTTTCCCATTTATGCTGCTTGTTTGTTACGCTTAAAAAAAGAAATGAGTCAAATGGGGGAACCACTATGAAATTCATCCCTTAACAATGAAATGTAGGCCTAGGCGGATAAATGGGTTACTAAAGAAAGGAAACCTTAATCCACCCGTGCGCGCAGTCCCTATGATGAAAGGAAACCTTAATGCATTTTTTCTGGATGGTGAGGACTTCTTCGATGGTTTCAGTGGTTGTTTAACGACGGGGCGGGGGGGGGGGGGGGGTGAAATGGCTTGGTGGTTCGAAAAAGGGGATGATGTGGACCAAAATATGTATTTTTTATAACTCTTCTTCGGGTTAATGTCGACCAATTTCAAGAAACTTTGGCAAAATTAAGGAAAAATTGGCAATTTTCGTCAGCATTTTGTCAGGTTCAGAGCATATCAGAACATAAGGGCGGGACGGACCCCAACACTGGGAATTTTGCCCTTCTGGATCAACCTGCCTCGGTACGTCACTGATGGGTTGATGGTCCCCTAGGCCATAGATGGGACTGATGCATCCATGGCATAAGAAGTCATGGTCGGGATGTGAAAATTACCATTGGGACAATCTGTGTAGCGATAGAGTTTGCACTCACAGCCCATTCTATGGCTTGAATATTTGGGATTTTGGCGGCCATTTTGAAACGACGCTCTTATGAATGCATCAGGGAAACTGAAGACATTACCAGATCGAGAGATTGATAAAAAAATACATCAATATCATCTGAAAATGTAATCTTTTCAGGTGTACTTTGTCATTTTCGGCTATTTTTGGGGGCCATTTTGAAAACGCCCTCTCCAGGACATATTAGGACAGGTGCCTGGGCACATATCGTTTTTTTTTTAAAAAAAATTATTGCATATGGGCACACTTAATCTGTGGAAAATTTCATGCTTTTATCACAATTAGTGCACAATCCATCTGTTATTAATCAGCAATGTACTACCTGTACACTGAAAATTACCTTTTGATTGATTTTGCTGTTTTTGCTTTAATCTCCAAAACTCGGCCGCAGATAGTCAAACTATACCATTGTGGAATCCTTAGGATTAAACTATTAAATTAGTAACTTTTCAACATGATTGGATCAATCAAAAAATTGGACACTGTTATTGACCTTTGACTCCCGAAAAACCAATTTCCCCAAACCCTACGATAACTCACTTTTTTGGAAATGTGACACCCATACCTACCAAAATCAGTTGAAATCGGCTCTTAATTTTTTTTCCCACAGATGAAACTTACTTTAGATATACTAAGTGTGGATGCTGGAAAATTCAATGTAATACCAAGCGGCTTTAACTTGAACAACGGACTGTAAGTTTGTACAACAAATGGTTTGACACTTCCATGTTTTAATTTGATTTGGTGGATTAATTTAGTGTATTTGGTATTGTGAGCTTGTGTAATTGAGTGAACCGTAAATGAATTAGCATGTGATCAAATAAGATGAAACCTTGCAGATTCAAAACAGTAATCAAAGAAATAATTGATCACTGTAAGACTTGTGTGTAAAATTGTATAAGTAGACCATATTTATTCAGGGAATTAAAATCAAGGGCAATAAAGTAAATACCATCGCGTTCACAATCAGAATTCAAAAACAGATATATTATTGGAAGCATTTCAGATATTGCAATCGTGGGATAATTTTAGAATCTTCTAATCATCAAAATTGGTATTCACTGTATTCTGTATTAAAAACCATCATCACTTGCTCTGTAGAACAATGACTTAGGAACTTTTGAAAGCTTTGAGAGGAGTACATTAAGTAAAATAAAATTATTTGGATTTTAATTTGCAATTAACTAGAAGAGTTGGTCCAAAGTTCAATTCGTGTCCAGTATATATTGTTTCAATGTTGGACATTTTGTAAATCCCAACTTTCATTGTCTGTGTGACAGCGTTCTGTTCTCCACATTGAGAACAAGAAAACGGACATTATTATAATAATTTCTTTGCCAAGTTCAAGAAGCCCATTTTTTAAAATAAGAAATAAGTTTAAACGTTGACATTACCAGAATTGAACTGAATGACCAGGCCCAGGGCATTATCAAAGTGGTCTTTAGAACACTGTTATCTTGTGCAATATTTTAGTCAAAGAATTCTTATCCACATTGTAATTGATCAATGAAAGTGGGGGGGTTATTTGTCAATTTTCTTTGTGCAATATTTTTATGCAAAGAACTTGATCCAAAAATTTGTCTCAAATCTGTTTAAAAATTTTGTTGATCAATGAAAGATTTCTCTAGCAATGTTTTTGTGCAATATTTAAATTTTATGAAAACAATTGTTGAAAAAATTACAAGCTTTATCTCCTTATTGTCTTGAAAAGACCAGATGTTTTGTTATTACATCATAGCCACAACAAACCAATATTTTTGCAAGAATATCAGTGATCATTCCCCAATCTAAGTATGTATCTTTTTTCATTTAAACAATACGTGCTTCCGTGTTAAATCTCCATTGGACTGAGAGAAAACCTGAAAAGATGGTACAAAACTGATTATACTCATACCTGGTTCCTTTTCAACAGTGCGTACCGACGGGGGGGGGGGGGGAAGTTTTCCCTCTCCCCCTGGCTCGAAAAGCGGGAATTTCAACGATTTCAGATCCAAATTTGGGCAATAAAATTAAAGTAAATTCGGCATTTTGTCAAATTCAGACTTAATTGGAGGAAATCAAACACACGGACTATTTACGAATTTTGCCCCCTCTGGCGGGACAGAACGTGGAAATTTGCCCCTCTGGATCATCTGCCTCAGTACGCCACTGATTGGTTAAACCGTATTTTCAAGACGGAATAAATCGCAATCTCCATGAATCATAGTGCGCAGTTCAAACGCCATAGAAAAGCGTTTTATATCACATTTGGAACTCGCCAGTATGAGTGTAAAGAGTATTCAATTAGTCAGACAACTTTACATTTGACTGAAGTGATATCGAGGTCCAGATCAGGGCATCATTCATGTACTTTTGTTTTAGTACAACGATTCAATAGCTTTGCTTTTCCCGAGTACTTAGGCGAGTTTTAGCATAGCTGATGGATATGCATGTTGATTATCCTACAATCATATTAAAGATACTTAAAAAGGAACATGTTGCCCATCCGGAATGCATGTTTGGTGGTTCATACTATAGTTCTCACAATGGCCACTATCTTATATTTTTCTTGTTAATTTTTCAACTGTATCCACATTATTTGTTTCTTTATTGGGAGTTAGAAATAAACCCAATTCAGTAATCATGAAAAGTCAGTATATCATAATAAGCAAGTAGTTTTCAATGTAACAATCGCATGGTCCACAATGTAGCGTAGTGCTGATTCTCAAAACCAACGTTTTTACTATTTTGCTTTCCAAAATTTCTTGAAAGGTATTATTAATAGGTTGGTTGGTAACATGGATAAATTTTAAAATATCTCGAATTGTAAAACAATTTGGTTTCAGATTCAAACCACTTTTACTAAGCAAGCAATGAAAGTAATGAAACCAACAATTGGCCTGTGCTCCACTGTTCGAAAAGGCCATTTGACACCATTATCACTAGTATCTTATTGCATAAATTAAGAACGCGAGAGTTTTAGACGGTTACCGTTATCGAATGTTCAAGAGCGATTTTTTTTTTCTAGCAAATAGGAAACAACACAAAACAAAATATTCGCATCATCAGAGGAGGAGGACGAGGCGAATCTCTAACACGTGGGGAGCGTGGCCCACTGGTTAGGGATTCGCCTTTGATGCATAAGGTCCCCGGTTCGAGCCTCTGCGGGGCAACATGCTTGGGATAATAATTGGGTACAATTCTGATTGATTCTGGAAGAACTATTGATTTAAACTGGAATTCCTCTCTCCCGTGGTTCATTTGGACTTGGGCAAACGAACATGAGGAATGACCCCGTCCTTCGGGGACGTTAAGGGGAACGTCGTCCAATATGCATGGGAAAACACGGGCCTGTTATGTAAAGGCCGCAGCCATAAGATAGGGAGAAAACCCTGCTGTCCCATTCGTCTGGATCCCTGACTTCATTGGAAAAGCAGTGTCTCAAGAACTGACTGATCTACCCGGGCTGGTGGAATAAGACAAAACATTTAAAAAAAATAAAATAAATAAATAGAAGCATTTAGGACAGTTATTTTTTTTACAGATTGTCTGTTGGTACTTGGTTCGTGTTTGGGGATACATGTATAGGGTTTAGAGTAACTTGGTCAATTTCCACTACGGGCCCAATTGGTCTCCCGGGGAAATGTCCAACATTCGTGTTGGTTTTCTGAATTTGTGTACATTATGAATGAAAATCATGTCCTTGATATGATGATATTCCCATCATTAGGGATTCAAAAGGAAATTAAATGTCTGTGGTTTCAAGCGGTTGGGCTTATATGTGCCGTTATACGCATGGTGTTGGTAAAAAATATAGAACCACTCTACATGCTTCTTTTTAGAGTAATTTCCAGTTTTAAAGTTAGCATGCTCTCTGATATTAAAAACACTTTGTCAACGTTAAGGAAAATGTATTTGTTGCCCTCTTGTTACTAACACTCTCATTACCAGTGTCCATAATTCGTTCTGCCTTCCCAAGTGAATCGCAGCTTGCAAAACATTAGAAATATCACTAGAGTACAATATACTCATCCACCAAGGACAACGTTCGTGGATTGTACTTGTACATACAGTGACATGGGGAACATGACCTTGGGGACGGGGTTATAATATATCATACCCAAAACCAGGGGGGGGGGGGGGTGTATTTTGTTAAATGCATTGGTGATGAAAATCTACTATTAAACCGGTGCAAAAGGGAATGAGATTTTACTAGCTCATAGTGTAGAGCTTTGTAGCACAAGACGCATGCCTAAAGATGTTAGAGTAGTCCAGTCCGGAAGTCCATCTGGCAAGGTCAGCCATTTTGGATGGCATGTGGTATGCATACCATTAATTGCGTTTTTCGTTTCATTCTCCCATATGCTCCTGTAATAGTGTGTTATGGGTTATGGTGTATTTGACATGTCGAAAAAGTATTATACTCTAAATGTCATCAAACGTAACTCAT
This sequence comes from Ophioderma brevispina, assembly GCA_023653785.1. Classification (NCBI taxonomy): domain Eukaryota; kingdom Metazoa; phylum Echinodermata; class Ophiuroidea; order Amphilepidida; family Ophiodermatidae; genus Ophioderma; species Ophioderma brevispina. The sequence continues at coordinate 610 of JAMKCH010080697.1, read as the reverse complement.
AATTATTATCTACGGCCTGAGTCTGTTGAAGAAATCACACAATAGTGGTTGCCCCATAAGCTTTATGAAATAAACCATCAATTTGTAGTTAAAAATAGAAACCAATATAATTATAAAAAACGGTAGCGACCCATTATTTTCATTTTGATAGGAAAAAATCTCAATTGCATTTTCTCAACCGTAAACGTGTTGCGGTTAGTTGAAAGACGCGGCGGTGATTTAAATGTCTTTGGTGGAAAGGGTCCAAAGGAGTCTAACTTTAGACCAGGTTTTTATTTTAAAACGGCCTTTAGTCTATACATGAGTGGGAACCTTTTTCCTTTTCAAGATGCTATGACAGTCCAGAAGAAAAGCGTACAAGTAAAGTTAAAATTTTTAATCCCGTGCAAGTAAGTACATAAGTCAGAATTCCCCACAATGCAAGGGAAATACCTTTTTTACATTTAGCCCCGGGACAGTTTATTTTTTTTCAAATAAAAGATATTAATTAATAAATTGCTATGACGTGCATCAGTGACCATTTTGTTCAATAATTAAATGTTCACACATGAAAATCAACATGGTGCACATAGAATTTGCTTTAATGTTGTTTGACATTTGGTTCTAAATT